>VWZW01000754.1:0-14109 GCA_013397115.1 Edolisoma coerulescens | reverse complement strand
CCTCATTCGGAGCATTACGGCCGCCCCCCCCGCCCTGTCCTCGGGATTGGCGAGCGCCGCGCTCGGAGCATTACGGCGGGGGGGGGCTGAAGGGGAGGCGGGGAGAGCCCCCCTCCNCACACGGTAAGCGCCCGCCGCCACCCCGGGTCACCCCCGCCGCGCACACCGACCGCCCTTCGGTACCGGGCGGCCTCAAGCCGCCTCCGTCGCCGCCAAACTTTGCCAACTCGTGCTCGCCCCCCGGTGCGGAGGGGACGCTCCCCTTTTCCCCCCGGTGAACCGAGAACCCCCCCTCCCCGTTATCCGCCCCACCGCCACCCCCTCCGGGGACGCGCACAGCGCTTTGCAGCCGGGCTGGTGCAACGCCGCCCCCGGCAGGCTCCGGTGGCAGCCCCTCTGCCCGTGTTACCGGCGGTGATACCGGCGAGGGGGGGAGCATCGCTGCACCGGGGGCTGGGCAGGCACGGCGCGACCCGCTCCCGCGGTCACCGAGCCCTTCGAGCCGCCCTCGGGCTGGCTGTGCCGTGAGCCGGTCCCTCCGTGCGGTCCCTGCTGCCGGGTGGGGGGCACTGGGGGCATTTGGTTCTTTCCCCCTCTCCTCCCGCTCGGGGTGACCCCTCCAGCTCCGCGGGGGACACGGGGGACGCAGGGGTGGCGGGTGTTGGTCCTTGCTAAGGCGAGCAGCCAACACCCAGCTCGGCTCCTTGGCTCTGTCACCCATGGGGCACCGGCAGCCTCGATGCCTCGTGGCTCCGCTGCCCCAAAAATAGGACTGGGGACCCTCCAAGGCTTGGGGAGACCTGTCAGGGATTGGGGTGCCGTGGAGCACTGTGGCCATGCGTGGGGCGATGGGCGGGTCGTGGTCCAGCCCTGCTGGCCCCGGTGCGATGCGGGATGTGGGCACCGGCTGCAGGCAGCAGCCGTGCGGGGAGTTACATAAACTCCCCATCTGGCAGCGGAGCCCAGCCGGGGAAGGGCGCCGTGGCCCTGCGCCCGCTGCTATTCCCAGCTCGCTCTGCCGCCTGGGGCTGCTGCCACAGCCTTCTTTCTTGGGAAAGGGAGTGGATGGGGACAGCAAATGGGGCAATGCCGTGGCATTCCCCATCTCCTGCCCTGCTGGGGTGCAGCAAAGCTGGAATGGGGGGTCCATGTCGCTGGCTCTGTCCTGGGAGCAGGGCCCTGGGCAGGGCAGGTTTCCCCCAAGGGAGGCTGGTGCTTACTGTGTCAGTTTAATGATTTCTAATGAGCAATTACCTCTAGTCAGTCCCCTAATTTCTGAATATCAATAAAGTTAATTAAACACTGCATGTGCATTTCCCAGAGTCTTAAAAGTAGGGATGCCCTGGGAGGTGCTGAGCTTTTTCCAGGCCTGGGACCCATGGGGTCCTGTCCACCCTGCATCCCCTCACTGTGTGCTGGGAGCTGCCTGTGTGGTTCACGCCCCAAGCTCCCCATCCTCCATCAGGCAGGGCTCCCAGGGAGCACCCCGGGTTCCATGCAGCACTGCCATGCTCAGTGTCACTGTGGCCTTGACTTGGCAGCGATGGGCTGGTGCATGACAGGGATGAAGCCATGGGTTTGAGGGACAAAGGGACAGGGAGTCTTGGACCCCTCATGCAGGATGGTGAGCTTGGTGATGAGCTCTGAGCGGTGGCAATGCAGGGTCTGATCCTGTCTCTCTCCTGCCCCAGCTGTGGGGCACCACCAGCCCCTAGTGTCCACAGGGGTTTGCCCCAGCAGAAAGTGGGGTCTGGACCCCATGGCACTGGTGCAGCTGAGGGGTACGGTGCCAGGCACAGCTCCACCAACCCTGCCCCACTGCAGTCCCTCTCCCCAGCGCTCCAAAACCATGGCAGGCCCGGCATCTTTTGTGGGGGTCTTCTTAGCCACGCTGGAGGGAGCTCCTTTTAATTTGGGGCGCTGGCAGCCTGGGGTAAAGGGAAGCAGCACAGGCCGTGGTAAGGGGCACAGGGCCTGGCCGTGCCCCCATGAGCTGTGCCACGGCATCCAGCATCAGCCAGATGCACTGTGCCCACAGGGGTGGTGTATTTGGGGGACACGGTGCCCTGGGGATGTGGGTGCTGGCTGGGGTCTCGGTGTGAGGCAGGGGGGCTGGGGAAGGAGGCAGGCGCTCGCTCCGGTAATTAACGTCGTGTGTGCTCGTGCCCTGCGTGCCTCGGAGGAGTTCGTCACCGCTACGCTGCCTTGCCGCCAGGCCAGGATTATCTGGATAATACTCTTTAAGCCAGGGAGCAAGAGGGCAGGGCTGTCCCGCGGGGATGTGGGGCACAGGCTGAGCCAGCCACCCCCACCACTGCCCGGGAGCCTGACTGCCGCAGGCACGGTCTGTGGGTTTGCAGTGGCGGGGATGAATTCGGCGCAGGGTGCTGTGCCAGGCAGGGCTGCCAGGCAGAGCCAGAGCACGGGGAATGTGGGGGAAAATGGGGTGCAAAGAAGCTTAGGCAAGGACATGACAAGGGCACCCCCAGGCCTGGTTTGGAACAGTAGAGAAACCCCCTCCTTCTGTGCTGCTGGTGGGACCCCCAGGCTGGCACGGGGTTCCTGGGGCTGTCACTCCCTGTGTGCAGCCCCTGCCAGGGTGGGGGCTGAGGCTGACCCTGGCTGTGGGGTCCCCAGGGAGCACCAACAGCCCCCAGGGGAGGCGGATGAAGTTGTGTCTCCAGCGGCTCTGACGGGAGAGGATAATTTCGCCTCCAATCAATTCTTTAAATGCACACAATTGAAAGATTGCCTCTGAAAGCTGCCTATAACCAGGGAGGTAATGGATTCCCTCCAGTCGCAGGCAGGAGCTCGGGAGTGGCAGCATCCCTTCCTCCTGCTGCTGGGGAGATAGGGACAAGCAGAAGACCAGCACTGCTCCCACCATGAGCATCCTCGAGTGGGCAAAGGGGCTGCCTGGACCCCTCAGAGGCAGCTGGGGATGCCTCTTTGTGCCTGGCTCGCTGCCAGCCTGCCCTGTTCTGGGACCTGGCACAGCTCATCACATCCTCCGAGGTGCCAGGGGGTCCAGTTGGTCAAGGCTGGGGATCCTCTCGGCCCCCAGCCTGAGGGAGAAGCGGCAGGAGCCAGCCCGCACGCTCGCTGTGCCAGTAGGAATTATTACATATATAATTTAAATGCAGTAACGAGCTGTGCTGAAGGGATCAAATATTAATCAGCTGCAAGAGCGCTGCTCTGACCCTGGGAAAATGGAGAGAGGTGCTTGAAATGCCAGATCAGCCGGTGTCGGGCGATGAGCGAGGTGATGCTTGGGCAGGGCAGGCTCTGGTGGTCCCCAGATGCCCTGGGGGGTGGCAGCAAGGGGAAATGTTGGCTGTAAAACCAGCCCTCAGTGGCTTCCAGAACTGGATGGTTCATCCTCTAGGAAAAGCGGTGCTGGGGCAGGGTGTGGGGCTGGCTGGAAGGGACACAGCGCTGGGGGCGGCTGAGCTGCTTGCTCGGGCAGGAGCGGGCGGCGATGGGAGGGAATGGTGTCTGCAGGAAGTATGACATGGCTGAGCAGCCCAACGCGGAGCCCGACAAACAGCTCTCGCTCGCCTCCCGCAACCGATTTCAATTACTGTCTCTGGCAGTGGGCGGAGGGAAGGGGAGACAGGAGCTGGGTGGGCAGCGTGGCCCTGCTCACCCTGCCTGACTCCTGCCCACGCTGGGCAGGCACCCCCAGCACCCAGGGGTGCCCCGAGGGCTGAATGCCCCTCTGCCACCCAGAGAGGTGAGCCGTGCCGGCTCCTGGGGGAGACCAGAGCTTGCACAGAGCCCCATGGGGGCCTGGCACCTACATCACGGCCACTGTGGGGTGGCACAGAGTGGGTGCTGCCCAGCAGTGGGGTCTCTGTCACAGGAAATCCTGGGGCAGGGGCTGGAGGGGCTGATTTGGGTGCTGTCAGCCCGGGGAGGGGGGACATGGCACCGCACAGCGCTCGGGTCTGAAATAGCAGCAGACATACAATTTATCACCGCTGCTGCCACGCAGGGAAATTGCTGTACAAACCCATTAGCTCCGCAGGGAGAGTGGGGAAAGGGGGATTACACGGGCTGTGGGTGGCCAGGAGGGGACGAGGGCACCACTGGCATCCGCCAGGTGGGAAGGGAGGAAAGCCCCAGGGATGGGCACCCAGCTGGCCGCTGGGTTCTGCCCCCCTGCCCGCCCGGCGCCGGCGGTGCTCGGTGTGCCAGCCGGCGCTCGGCCGCCGCGATGCTCCAGGGAACCGGTTGCGGTGATGTGACATGTGTCAGCGGGTAAATGACTGTTCAATTCAAGGAGAATTGCAAAACATACAAGGTCAAACGCTTCCCCGCCAGCGCTGCCATGAATATTAAAGCTGAGCTCCTCCGATAGCTGCCAGGGCTGGCGGCCGCACTCGCCAGCCGTGTCCCCGGGCACCAGGGCAGCCCCTTGGGTCCCCACTCCAGCTGCTCTAACAGGCTCAGCGTGGCCGTGGGCATGTGGGGTTACTGGCAGTGTCAGGGTGGAGGTGGCCGTGGGGTGGCAGGACGTGGATGCCAGCATAGCTGCCAGCTCGCCACGCTGGGTGCCAGTGGTGTGCCTGCGTGGCAGCGGTGACAGCTGGGTGGCAGGGGAGCTGGCTGCACGGTCCTGCCTGTGCCCAGCCACCCCTGCCTGCACCCTCACACCATCTGTGTGCTCCTGCCTGCACCTGCCTGCCCACGCCTGCCTGCATCCCGACAATGCCTGCATTCCCACGCTGCCTACACCTGCCCACCCACCACCTGCACCCACCTGTATTCCCTGCCTGCTCCTGCCCACGCTGCCTTCACACCTGGGAGCAAGCCCTGCTCCCTGCCTGGGGTCCCCAGGGCCACCAGGGCAGGGGACAGGGAGGGATCTGGCATCAATAGGGTGTGTTCCCTCTCCCGTTCCTGTTGTGGAGGCTGGCGGTGGTTCAGGGGACTGGGGGCCGTGGGACAGGGAGGCTGTGGGTGGGGGAGCGTGGCGTCGGCTGCCTGACAGCTCATTCATCACAGCTGCCGGCCCTGGCCATGGGGGCAAAGCCAGATTGGATTTTAAACTGGAAAATAAACCTAGAATCTGGGGAGGCCCAGCCCCTGCCCTCACCCTGTGCCAGGCACCTTGGCTGCCTGCACCTCCCGCCTGCCCCCTCCTACAGATGGGGAAACTGAGGCACAGAACGCCGCTGTGCCACAGCGCTGTGATGCTCCTGGGGCCACCGAGGGCCCTGCCCCGTCCCCTCCCTGAGCTGGGCACTCTGTTATTGCTTTCTTGGCGGGCAGCATCGATCGGTGCTCCCTGGGCGGCCGCGTGCCGCCTTATTTATTTATTTGTGACAGCAGGCAGCATCGATTCCCGCCGGGGGGGCCTCCGCCCGCTGCAGCCGGATTAGTCTCTGGCATCTCCCAGCTGCTGTTCATAAACTCCCACCCGACAAAGCCAACGGGAGGGATTAGGATCCCGTCCTGGCTGCGGCCGTGGGCACGTGGCCAGCGTGCCGAGGGACCCCAACAGGCGCACGGCTACGGGGGACTCGCCAGCCCCTTTGCCCACCCCGAGTTCAGCGGGGCCGCTGCTGGGTGCCAGGGCCTAGAGGGGTGTGTGCTGGGTAGCCGGTCCCATGCCAGCAGTCCCTGGTCACCTTGGGGACATGGGAGGGACATAGCTGTGGCACTGGAGATAAGCTGCTTACAGACATCTATGGAAGTGGAGGCTCTAATCCCGTGGTGTTCGTGGGGGCATGGGTGGCAGCAGCTGGGCACCCGCTGCCTTCCCACGGTGTCCTGAGCATCCTGCATCCCCAGTCCCGAGCATCCTGTGGTACCCAGAGTACCACACAGAGCCCAGGGCAGTGCCTGGTGCCAACTCCAGCCCAGGGTGCAGAGTTATCTAGATGGGACCTGTTGTAGGATCCTTGCTGTGAGGCCTGGCCTTAGCCAGTAGCCTCCAGGGGGACCACTGTGCCCCCCAGCACCCCGGGCAGGTGATATGCCCATGGAGAGGAGTGTCCAGGGGGCTGGGTGGGCATCTCTAGCCCAGCCCTCACCGCATGGGGCAGTGGTGACGGCGCAGGGCCCGGCCCCGTGCACTAATCTGCTATTAAAGCCTAACGGAGATTTTGGCGCCCTTCAGTATAAACTCATTAACTTTTATGTTCTAATAAATGGATCCTATTAAAATATAATTCTGGCCTTGCTGGGGGGCAAGCAAACCTCTCGGAGCTGGTGCGGGCAGGTGTCCCCTGCTGTGCCTCTGTGCCCAGGGCGTTATCGTTGTCCCGGCGCGATGGCAGGGGGGTGGTGGGGACACGGCGTGGGCAGCAGGGGTGTGAGGATGCCTGCCAGCACCCAGCAGCTCCCCACTACGCTGCACACCCAAGATAATGTCTCTTAATAGTCCCTTAAAAGCAGCAGTCGCAGAGTAATTAATCTTCACGGGGCCCTGCCCTGCTACGGATAGGGATAATTACCCGGTAATTGGCAGTATCGTGTCATCAGTGCCTGTGCGCGGCAGCAAGACGTGCCCACGCGTTACCGTGGCCTCGTGCCCCACACCGGGGCCTCAGAGGGATGCTGGGTGTCACCATGGCATCCCCTCTGCCGTGGCACGGCAGGGCTGGGGGACGCTGAGCTGTGCCCGGCAGGAGAGGGGACGGTGCTGTGCCAGCTCCAGGAGCGGGAGATGCTGGGTGACTCATTAGGGCTGATTAAATTCTCTTTTATTTTTGGTCTAAAGGCTGTAAGCGGCTGGGCCGGGCTGGGCATGCTGGGGATTTGCTCAGGGACTAATGCCTGGGAGGGACACGGGGCTGTGACAGGGGAATCCCTGTGGTTGTGGGTGGGAGAGGGGGGAGCATCGATGGGGTAGGGGGTTCCCTACAGGCTCACACTGCTCAGGGACAGCCTGGCTGGAAAGAAGCTGAGCTCTCTGGTAGCCTGGAGGAGGGTCCAAGTGTCCAGGCTCCGGTGACATGCCTGGTGCAGCCATGGCACTCATGGTAATCACCTGTTTGCCTGCACCCTGGGAATGTGCAGTCCCTGGGGAACCTCGGCATGGGATGGCCACCTCTGTGGTGAGGGATAATCTGTGATCAGGGACACCCAGTCCCAGGGCTGTCCCCTCAGGGCTGGCTCACAGGAGGAGTGGGCCCCCCTCCAAGTGGTATGAGCTGCACATGTGCATTAATTAGCCAAGGCTTAATTGCCAGGGCTGCCCCAGTGAAGGGTACGCTGGGGAGAGGGTGTCACAGTCCTGCTGCATGTGGCTGATGCACTTGTTTGCCATCCTGGTTTTGGGGGAATGTCGGTGTGCAGGGAAGCATTAGTCCTTGGAGCGGCACCGGCCTGTGGTGCAGGGCTGGTCCACGGGGAAGTGTTGGTCTGCACGGGTCCGTGGCACTGCACCAGCACCGCTCCCCAGAGCTGCATCCGTACCCGACACAGCACCAGCCCATGGCCCAGCACTGGTCCCAGGTGCCACCGAGGGCACGGTGTCGGTCTGTGATGAAGCTTCACTCCCCGGTGCATCACCCGTCCCCTGTTTCCCGTCAGTCCCCAACAGAGCATCACTCCACAGGTCCCCAGCACCCCACGTTCTTTCCTCCCTCCAGGCTTCAACGGGCTGGCGAGGAAGACCGGGGACAGCGCTGAGGTGGAGCCGACGGCGCTGCCCACGCCGGCGGAGCGGGAGGCAGAGGCTCACTTTGTGAGCACGGCGCCCACGCTCAAGATCCTCAACCACCACCCGCTGCTGGAGGACCTGCTGCACGAAGCCTTCCTGAAGAGGGACTACCTGGCCCAGGCGCCGTTCCTGCCTGCTGGCGCTGGCCCCCTCCTCCCTGCCGGTGCCCTCCAGCTGGCCCCTGGCCACCCAGAACCTGAGCCCTCACCCCGCACCCCTGCCCTGCCCCGGCCCGCCTTCCCCACTGACCCGCTGACCACGCCAGCGGGGCGCCCCGGGCCATGGGGGGAGGCGTGGGGGGCTGTGCCGGGTGCAGACCCATCCTGGTCCCCCTCTGGGGTGCCGGAGTCAAGCACTGCATCCCCCAGCCACGCACCCACCACGGCTGGCACATCCCTGGCACCCCATGCTGGGGCTGCTGTGGTGCTCGGGGATGAGGAGGGGACCACCACCACCTCCACCATCACCACCACCACTGTCACCACACTGCAGGGGCCAGGTGAGCGCCAGGGAGGGAGTCAGGTGGAGCTGGGGTGAAGCGGGGCTGAGCTGGGGTCTCTTCTGTCACCAGCTCCCTGCAACCGGACGCTGGCGGGTCCCGAGGGCTGGCTGGTGTCCCCAGAGCCAACTGGTGTCCCCTATGATGGCAGCCTGGACTGCACCTACACCATCTCTGTCTACCCTGGCTATGGCGTGGAGCTCAAGGTGAGCTGAGGGCTGAGGGTGGGCCAGGGTGCCAAGTGCCTGCAGACAAGGGTGGCATTTCCCCTACTCTGTGCCATGGCTGTGTGTCTGTGCAGGGTGCAGCAAACACGTGGTCTTGTCCCTGTCCTTGTCCCCATTCCTGTGTCCCTAAGCCAAGACAGCTGGCTCAGGGTACTGCCTACCCTCAGGCCCCGGCACGGGGATATGGGTACATGAGCTGGTGGACGCCCCAGGATGCTCTGTGCCCACCAGCTGCCGTGGCTGGCACCCATCACAAAGAAGTGCTGCGAGATTTAATTAACAAAGCCCTGATGGAGAAGGTGTGAGCAGTGCCAGCAGGTGCCATGCTGTGCTGCAGGGCCAGGAACACCCAGCGCCCATCTGCCAGGAGCAGAGGCTGACAGCAAATCCTGCTGTGCTGGGGCCATGTGCTGCTCCCGTCAGTGGCACGTGGGCACGTGCCCCCATCTCTGCTGAGGCCACCGCAGGGCAGTGCCGTGGCTTGTCAAAAGCCAGCGGTGAGCCACAGGCAGCATCTCCACCATCAGCCCTGCTCCAGCCCACACTCACCAGTGCTGCCACTCCTCACCATGCAGCACGGCTTAATTAACATCATTAATAGCAAATTGCTCCAGAGGGCGAGGCTGGCTGTCTGCAAGGCTGCTGGCGTGGGCCTGGCTGTGCTGCGGTGCTCTGGCAGAGCCACCAGCTGCTCTTGGCGTGGGGGATGATTTATGGCACTGCTAACCATGTTTGAAAGGTGCTGCCCTGCACAGACAAGCTCCGGTGGGCTATTGACCACAGAGAGGCCACTCGAGGACCAGCTCCGAGGTGCCAGGCGATGCTGTGGTGGTGACACTTGTGTCCCCTGCAGGTAGAGAACATCAGCCTGGCAGAAGGGGAGACACTGACAGTGGAGAGCACGGGAGGGCTGGAGCCCAACCTGCTGGCCAACGAGTCCTTCCTGCTGCGGGGCCAGGTCATCCGCAGCCCAGCCAACCTCCTCACCCTGCGCTTCCAGAGCCCCCGGCCCCCCAGCCCTGGCTCCTACCACTTTCACTACCAAGGTATGAGGCTCAGACCCCTCTGTACCCTCTGGGAGCTTCCCTGCCAGCCCGGTGCTAATTTGGGTCGTGGCGATGCACCAGGTGTTTATCTGTGTTGCTGGTGGGTTGTAAGCGAGCACTGACCAGGTGAGGAATGCTCATGGAGAGTTAATTTGCCTTAGCAATTATGGGTTCATTTAGAATCATTCTCAGCAGCCCTTTGTCACTCAGCCCTGCCACATCCAGGCATTTCTGGGGGTCTGGGGAGGCAGTTTCTGCATTCTCGGGGGGCCCATTGCCCCTCACCTCTTGTAACACCACCACCTGCCTCCAGCCTACCTTCTGAGCTGCCCCTTCCCAGCACGGCCGGCTTTTGGGGAGGTCTCAGTCAGCAGCCTGCACCCTGGTGGGGACGCCCGTTTCCGCTGCTCCACGGGATACCAACTGCAGGGTGCCCGCCGGCTCCTCTGCCGCAACGCCACCCGCCCCTTCTGGAGCGCCCGCGAGCCCCTCTGTCTTGGTAAGCACCGGCACGGCGGGGACACGGGACAGCTGGCACGGCACAGTCACCCCCTGATGGCCCCTCTCCCACAGCGGCGTGCGGCGGGGTGGTCCGGAATGCCACAGTGGGACGCATTGTCTCGCCCGGCTTTCCCGGGAACTACAGCAACAACCTGACGTGCCACTGGCTGCTGGAGGCGCCGGATGGCCAACGCCTGCACCTCCACTTTGAGAAGGTGTCACTGGCAGAGGACGATGACAGGTTTGGCTCTGGACCAAACTGGGGGGGCTGGGGGTGTGGGGTCACCCTGGGGCAGCCCCGCACAGGGCCACGTTCAAGGATGAGTGCTCTTGGCTGTATCCAAGGACAGGTGCCACTGGCCATATCCAAGGATGGGATCTGTTGTGGATGGGTGCCATCAGTCATATTTAAGGATGGGTGTTGCCCGCCATGGCCAAGTGTGGCTACTGTTGGCCATTGGCCATAGTCAAGGAAAGGTGCTGTTGGCCATGTCCAAGGAAGATAACCTCTGGCCATGCCCAAGGATGGTGCTGTTGGCCATAGCCAGCACCACACCCTGCCCTTGTCACGCCTTGGCAGGCTCATCATCCGCAATGGCAACAACGTGGAGGCACCGCCAGTGTACGACTCCTACGAGGTGGAGTACCTGCCCATCGAGGGGCTGCTCAGCACCGGGCGTCACTTCTTCGTGGAGCTCACCACCGACAGCAGCGGGGCCGCCGCGGGCATGGCGCTGCGCTATGAGGGTATGGGGCCAGGGCATAGCGGGGAACCCAAACATCCCTGTGCCCACCTGGCCCCTGCAGACCTTTGCCCCTGTGCCCGCAGCCTTCGAGGAGGGGCATTGCTACGAGCCCTTCGTCAAGTATGGGAACTTCACGGCCAGTGACCCCCGGTACCCCGTGGGCACCACGGTGGAGTTCAGCTGCGACCCTGGCTACACGCTGGAGCAGGGCTCCACCATCATCGAGTGCGTCGACCCCAGTGACCCGCAGTGGAACGAGACAGAACCAGCGTGCCGGGGTGGGTGCTGGTGCTGGGGGTTGCTGTGGATGGGGCATGAGAGGTACTGCAGCCACCATGCTGTTGTGTGTGACGGAGCTGAGGGACATGGTGGGAGTCAGAGCCAACAGGGATGGTGGGTGATGAGGCTGGGATGCCGGAGTGGGTGATGGAGACAGGGATGGGCCACGATGGGTGCTGGAGTCACTGTGCCGTGGTGTGTGCTTGAGCCGGAGCCAGGGGGGATGGCGGGTGCTGGATCTGGGATGACGGAGTGGGTCTTGTGGCGGGTGCCCCGTGGCAGTGCCGAGCCCGGCGTGTGCCCACAGCGGTGTGCAGCGGGGAGCTGACAGACACGGCCGGAGTGGTGCTGTCGCCCAACTGGCCGGAGGCGTACGGGAAGGGCCAAGACTGCATCTGGGGGCTGCACGTGGAGGAGGACAAGCGCATCATGCTGGATGTCCGCGTGTGAGTGCTGGGATGGCCTGGGATGGGGACAGTGACATGGGGGGGTCTGTGCACTTCCTGCCCTCACGGCCCCACTGCCCCAGGCTGCGCCTGGGCTCGGGGGACATGCTGACCTTCTATGACGGGGATGACCTGACGGCGCGGATCCTGGGCCAGTACACGGGCGCCCGTGGCCGCTTCAAGCTCTACGCATCCACTGCCGATGTCACCGTCCAGTTCCAGTCTGACCCTGGTGCCGGTGCCTTTGCCTATCGGCAGGGCTTTGTCATCCACTTCTCCGGTGAGCCCCACGGCAGGACAGTGTCACTGGTGTCTGCAGTGTCCCCACTGCCCTGCTCACCCCTCCATGCCCACAGAGGTGCCCCGTAATGACACCTGCCCTGAGCTGCCGGACATCGCCAATGGCTGGAAGACGTCCTCACAGCCGGAGCTTCTCCATGGCACTGTGGTCACCTTCCATTGCTACCCTGGCTTCCAGCTGACCGGCACTGACCTCCTGATGTGTCATTGGGACCTGACGTGGAGTGGTGACCTGCCCTCCTGCGAGCGGGGTGAGTGATGCCCACCAGTGACCCCCTGCCCTGCAGCGCATCCCCAGCCGCCGTCACCATCGGTCACTCCCACCTGCAGTGACAACCTGCCGGGACCCTGGGGATGCTGAGCACAGCCGCAGGGTGGTCTCCAATCCTAAATTCCCGGTGGGAGCCACTGTGCAGTATGTCTGCGACAAGGGCTATGTCCTGGCGGGCGCTGGGACCCTCACCTGCCATGACCGCGCTGCGGGGGGACCCAAGTGGAGTGACCGTCTCCCCAAGTGCATCCGTGAGTTGGGCACCCTCTCCCCGGGCATATCCCCCGAGTCGATGGCGAGCACTNCCCCACCGTGCCACTGCCCTGCAGCGGAGACGTACGAGCCCTGCCACAACCCCGGCGTGCCGGCAGGCGGGCAGCAGAACCCGGAGCGGCGGCTGTACCCGGCGGGAGCCACCCTACACTTCTCCTGCACCGCCGGCCGGGCGCTGCTGGGCGAGGGCAGCCTGCGCTGCCTGCCCGGGCACCCCTCACGCTGGAGCGGCTCCCCTCCCATCTGCAAGGCGGGTGAGAGGACCAACCCCCAACCATGCACCCCGCTGGCACTGCTCAGCACCCCACTTCTCACCCCCGGTGTTGGTTTCTTTCTTCTGCCTCCTCCAGCCTCCTACGATGAGTTTTACAGCAACCGCAACCTGGATGGTAAGGGCAGGGGTGTGTTGGGGTGCCAGGGCACGGATGGGCACCCAGGGTGTGGCCAGTGTGGGGTGTCCCCTCGGTGAGCCCCCAACTCTCCTGGACAGCTGTGGCCAAGGCCGTGCCCTCGGGGACAACGCTGGAGGGCACCAACGTTGCCATCGCTGTCTTCCTGCCCGTGCTGGTGGTGGCCCTGCTCATCGGGGGCATTTATCTCTACTTCTCCAAGTGAGTGGCCCGCTGGCCCCTGTCACCCTATGGGGCTTCACGTCGCCCTGCTGCCCACTCCAGCTGCCCTTTCCCCACAGGCTCCAGGGGAAGCCGGCCCTGCAGCTGCCCCTCACCGGCTCCCACCCCTATGACCATATCACCGTGGAGTCGGCTTTTGACAATCCCACCTACGAGACAGGAGTAAGTACTGGCCCCCACACCCCCCCATCTGGGGCTGGGCACCCTGGGGACCCTGCATCACACGGGCCACCTGTGCCAGGGGCTGTGCATGGGCTGGGACAGGCGTGGGATGGGGTCGTAGGAACCATGGATGTGTTCCAGGAACCATGCATTAGATAGGACATCCATCCAGGAACCACACAGGGGATGGGACACGCACCCAGAGGCCACACAAGGGATGATACATCTACCCAGGGACCATTCACTGGATGGACATCCAGTTAGGGACCACACACAGGTTGGAACATCGATCCAGGGACCACATGTGGGGTGGGATATCCATCTAGGCACCACACATCAGTTCAGACAACCATCCAGGGACCACACACACTATCTGGGATATCCTCCCAGGGACCATGTACAGTATGGACACCGATCCAGGACCCATGGATGGGACGGGACACGCATCTCCAGGGCCGTCTGTAGTCTGGGATGTGCCCCCAGGTCCTTATGGGATGGGAGATGCCCTATCCCTGTCCCAGGCACCCCGTTGCATTGCCGAGTGTCCAACCCCTTGCAGTCTGTTTTCTTTGCAGGACACGAGGGAATATGAGGTGTCCATCTAGGTGTGGGCAGCGTGGAGCTTGGCACTGCAGCCACCCCTCCCGGGCCCCCCCGTGCCCACCGGCCCCCGGCACGGGCTGGGAACACCTCTCCCAAGGAGACTCAAGCCAAGCGCTTGGCAGGACCCACCTGGGCACCGGCCACCCCCCTGCCACCCCCAATCCACCCGGACCCCCGTGGGGTCTGCCCGAGCCCCACTGCCACCCAGCCCCCCGCACTGGGCTCACGAGAGGCTGAGCCAGTGGGGGTCCCTGGACCCCATCCTGCCCCCCCGGCCCCTGAGCCAGCGAGGGTCCCTGGACCCTATCCTGTCCTTTGGGCTCCATCCTTCCCCCCAGACCCCCGCAGGGGGAAAACAGCAGCCCCCCACAGTCCCAGCGACGGAGGAGTGACACAGGCAGGGGGAGCAGCACTGTGGGGACCCCTAGGTATGGGCAGGGCTCCCCGGGGCT
>VWZW01000753.1:1200345-1220798 GCA_013397115.1 Edolisoma coerulescens | reverse complement strand
TATATATATATATATATAAGGAACAGCAACCAAAGGCAGGCTGCTCCCAGAGCCCATCCCAGCCAAACCCTGCATGGTCCTCACCTCCAGCCCAGCACCTGCCTTAATAACTCCCTAAATCTCATGCTTTTGTCCATGTCTGATACAGTGGCTGGTCCCATTCCGTGATGGGACACTGGCCACTGTTTTCCTGACCACAGCTACCTACAGCTCCAGGTCTCCAAAACCTCCTGGGGAGATGGAGCCAGGGAGAAGGAGCCAGGCAGAAGGATCAGGGATGCATTTTAACTCCCTGCCCAGACCCGAGCATCTCAGTGCCTGCAGCTGGCCCTGGAGCAGTGGTAGGTCCCACAGCCTCCTGTGCACACCCTCTGCATCCGACCCAGCTTAGATATGTGTGTCACTCTGGCCTTGAAACGCTCCTGCAAAGGCTGTTTCAAAATATTGGTTGCTCCCAGAGAATTTGGCTTCTCTCTGGGCCCCCACAGCTTCTTGGCTTCTTCCTTGCCCTTGGGGTGTCCCAATTTAGTCGCTGAGTGGCTTCTCAAAGGTAGATGAGTGAGTCAATATTCACCCACCACTTCCCCCAGCTTGCCTTGGTGTTTCCAAAAGCCCCTTCCCCACTGCACCCCTGGGAAATTTGTTTGCTCCCTGCCCATTCCTGCTGCAAAAGGGATTAAAAGCAACAGTTCATTTTTCATGTGATGCAAGTTTAACTAGGAATTTCTCTGCTCCAGCTTCGCCTGGTTTCCGGGAGGCAAAGCTGAGAGGGGATGGTATTAGCGCTGTGCAAGGCAGGGAAGAGGAGGAGGGAGGTGGGAGTTGAAAGGGGGAAAGGCGGGGGGACGTGCGGGGGTGAAGATGGGATTAAAACATCCCATTAGAATTTCTGTTTTTGGAAAGCTCACAAAAATGTTGACATGTAGCATGACTAACATAGTGCAAATGTCAGCCCGGCTCTGCGAACGGGGGCCCTCGCTCTCCTCCCGACACGCTGGCCCCCTTTTAAGGCAAAAATATACAATGAGCCGCACAATGGCCGAATTCCAGAGAGCCGCGCTAATTGTTCCTCGCTCACGTAGGGCTAATTGCTTTGCTGAAACCATTCGTGCCTGGCCTGGATCCCACGTGTTTTTACCATTTAATTAGGACAGAGAAGCTGGGGCCAGGAAATGGGATGAGATAAAGACTGGCAGTGATGGAGGATAGGTCGGGTGCCCTAACCTGGAGAGGAGACGTGCTACTTGTGCTTGGTGAGTGGGCAGGGAACAGTCCTTGCTCCACACCAGCCTCCGGTGGGATTAAAGCTCTGCAGGCACTGGGGATGCGAAAGGGAGACTGTGACGGCTCTTGAGACCAACTGTGAGACAGAGAAGTGCTGCCAGCCACAAATGTTTGCAAGAAACACCTTCATCCAGCTGCTCAGTGGCTGCTCCAAGGCTCTGGCACACAACACGTGTGCAGTTCTTCACCTGGTGCTATAACTGGAAAGTCTGCCCATTTGCAGACCATGTGCAAAGCATGATCAGGACTCAGAGAGGGAAACAATAGATGGGCAGGAAATGCCTTTTGATGGCTGCTCATTGTCTTCCACCTTCTGGGGGAACTGGAAGTTTAACTATAGTCTTCCTCTTTCAGGTATTCCTGTAAAGCTTCATCCTCCTCCGAGGATGCGCCTGGACCACGGCATCGTCTGGCGCTGGGCTCCATTGTGCTCAGGAATTGTGCTCAGGAATGTGCATGTGTTTTTCCCCTTGAATAGCTCCTCTGAGACTGCAGTGACCCAGAAACACTGCGGGGCCCCAGCGCCTCCCCTCTGGGGGACAAGGGTTTGCTTAGGGGTGCCACCGTCCCCCCAAGGCACAGCCCAGCAGCTCTGCTGCCTCTCAGCCCAGCCCTGTGCTGCAGGTGATGTCAATCCCCCTGCTGTAAAAACGGGTGGGTGCTCCGGGCTCAGTATTAACACTCCCTTCCCTTTCTCCTCATCCACCTTGCAGGGCACTGCTTGCTCTACAGCATCCTCTGGGAAGCCTTCATCCAGGGCACACGGATTCCTAGGCAGGGAAAGCCACTCAAGATGTGTGAGTTGACTCTGAAGTACAGCACCCTCCAGGCTGGACCCTGAAGGAGTTGATCTGTAACTCCTGGAGGAGACTCATCTCCCAGTGAATGCAAAGAGCTGGGAATTCCTCCACTGCCCCTCCACACATCTTCCTCTAGTCACTGCAGCCAGCAAGAAGCCACCAGCCTTCCTTGCTCCCCAGCCTGTACCACCCCTCACCCCTACAGGAGCTCTTAGGGTCACTGCAATGCAATTTGCACTTGGCAAGTTTAATTGCTATGTGGCCTCTATCACAGATCAGCTCTTGGCCTTATAAGCAGTATTATGAGCAGTACCCTGGTGGGTCTGGGCACTCAGAACAATCATTTCAGATTGGTGTGAAAAGACTGTTGCACAGTTCAAAGCACAAATCTCGAAGTGAACCTGGCTCCAGCCTCCACTGGCTGCAGAACAGCCCCGGGAGTTCTGCTGCTGCTGGGCTGTCACTGCCACGTGGGCCAAGGAGCTGAGACATCTGTGGCTGGAGTCATTTTCTTCCAGGTGCCCCAGAGGTGAGGGGTGTGCTTGGACTCTGCATCCCTCCCAACCCAAGGGTCTCGTCTTTCAGGTCCCTTGAGAATAGGAATAATTTTGCTCAACTGCAGATGAAGAGGAATTAGTCACACAGAGCTCAACCCTGAGCAGATAAGGCAACCACTGAAAACAGGAAACCCAAACTTCAAAAAATCTCCAGAAAAAATACAATTCTCTGCCCCAGTATAACAAGGGTGATCTTCTCTTTGTGTTTCCATGAAAACCTGAAGAGCACACCCACACCCTGAGGACAAGGATGTTAACAAACACTGGAATTTACAGCAGCAATTTATTCAGAAGAAAGGCTGCAGGTGAAAAGGACTGATACTCGAACAAGAGAGAGAGAATTCTTCATAGATGCAAATGCAATACTTGTAAGTCAATATTTGCTCTTGCAATATTGGCACACGCAGCAACGGTTTTCCAGCATGAATAGGTTTCAGCCCAGCTGCTCCAGGATCATGTTGTTCAGAAGCATTCAGATCCAATTCTTAAACTTAGGTAAAAATGTGGTTTTTAAAAGCCTTTGGGGAGCTAAGAGTCTTTTATGACAAGTCCTTCTAGCCATTGAAATCCACCAGTGCTGTGGGGTGGCCTCATGGTAGCTAACCAAGAACAGATGATCCCTTTGGGAAGAGAATATTTAAAACCCTAAAACACAGACAAGACAGACCAAACCCATGTGGCAACAAGAGAATTGGGAACGTTTCTCCTCAGATCAGTCAGTCACAATGAAACCCCCAGATGATATTCAGCCTGGGACTCACCCCTACCCCATGCACATTTCCAGCTCCATCCATGTGCTGGAATATCACACTGGGATACCCCGTGCTGGTCACTCAGTGAGGTTCTGAGCAGTTCCCTTGAAGTTACTGTCACATGTATGAGATGCCTGGGAGACTCAGGTGACATTGGGACATGCTGGCCAGTGCAAGCCAGTGTCCCTGCCCCAGTCCCCTGGGTCTGTCCCACACACAGGGCCCAGTGACAAGGTCCCCAGCCAAGGGATTTGGAAAGATGCTCGCAGCACCCAGAGAGGCCAAGGGCCTTTCTTCAGAGCTGGTTTTACTTACACGAAGCAGGAGAGGGATTCAAAATATTGGAAATTAATTTTCCTATCTGGAAGGGAAGAAAATAACTCATTTTAGCCCTGCACTCAGTGCTCTGGGAGCAGCTGTCCCAGTTTGTGGGGTACAGCCTGTGTCACTTGTTATCCTGCTGCAACAAATGAGCCAAGAAGCAAGCAAGTGATCTATAGTCTGGGAAACCAAGATGTGGTGGAGAACTGAGCAGTATTTCTGCATACCACTGGGAAAAAACTGAGGTCAGTGATCATCATCAAAATCTGGGAGCAAAAAATGAGGAAACTCCTTATTCCTGTTCCCCATGGCTCATAATGCTTTACATCAGGAAGGGTGGAGGCGACGCGTTTTGTACTCTTGGAAGGAACTACAAGTCCTTGACAGACCGACTGCTCCTCTTGTTGTTGCAGAACAGCTGCTGTCCTTTGTCCCATAGGGTCCCCTCATGCCCCATTCCCTGACCTTGAAGGACCACATCTAAGGATGTGGTCAAAGGCTTTTCTTTTGGGTTTACTTCGAGTGTTGCCCAGTTATCCAGTTAAATGCAATCTCCATCTAGGAATAGCCTCCTAGGTGTGGGCTGCCCACTCAGATGGAGAAAGGACATCACTAAACAGCTATCCTGTTTTTCACACTCAGAATGACATGGCTTTTATTCTGGAACGAGCTGGCTGTTGGCTGCTCCTCTGGAACAGGGTGCAGGGAGCGTGCCAAGCCCACAGAGGGGACGCAGCCACCTGCCCCATAGGAAGTGGGCTGGCAGCCAGGCGTGGTTTGCACACACTGCAGGACAGGCACCCAGCAGCAGCAGCATCCCACTACCGACCTGGGCTGGAGTCAAGCTGGCAGCTGAGAGGGAAGAGGAAACCATATTCTATCATTATCTCTCACCTTGCTTCCCTTTCATAACAACCCCATCCCTCTGCAAAACAGAAAAACACACCAGGGCTTTGCAGGGGCTCCTGGAGCCCAAGCACTGAGCTGGGGCCAGCCAGGGCTGGAGCTTCCCTCGGCCAGGACTGTGCACAGACAAGCTGTCATTTCCCCAAACTGGGTCAAATGCAAAAGAGAAGAGCTCAGGGAACAGCAAGACTTTGTTTCCAACTCGATCCCAGCCTCTGCAGGGTGGGATGCTGCTGCAGAGAGGCTTTTCTTCAGGGGGCAGGATCATGCTCCCACTGGTGCTCTGACCCCAGCCTTGAGACCCTGCAGTGCCACCTCACTGCTTTTACCAGGAGTACGGACTATGAATGCTCAGGGACGTGAATCAGAAATCTGATGGGGAAAGAAAGCTGAGCTCCCAAGATTGTTGCCATCATCCTCTCCCCTTGCACTGTGTGACCATCTCTCTTCAGGTTAAGCTCCTGATACCCCGATCCCGGGTCTAACACAGTGCCTGTCTGTCAGCTCTGCCCACCCTGACCCCTTCATGTGGCTCCTACACCGGCTCTCAGGAGTGACAGAGGCCATCTCTCTCTTTTTCACATGAGCTGGTTTCACATTTGTTTTTCTTTCAAACTTGAGGCTTTGCAGATATTAAAATATAATCCAGGAAGAATTTGCTTTGTGAGGGGGGAGTGTGGGATCACGGAGGGGAGAAGGGTCATTGGGGGAGTGCAGGGAGGTGGGGGTGGCAAAGCAATTTTCATTTCCCCTCTGTGTCCCATTGGGATTGAAGTCTTTACTAACCTGCAAACAATAGTGGCCGGTATGGGACAAGTTAGAGACTTTGGGAGACTCCAGGCTCCCCCAGGATGGAAATTTCTGTTTGCAGCAGAAATTTTACACATTGCCTGTGGGGAGGGGAGAAGAAAAGCCCTCTGCAGGTGGTAAGACCTGGAGATGGTGGCTGGGACCATGGAGAAATGAGTAGAAAGGAGAGAAGAAAACATCCCTCCTAGTACTGAGTTGTTGCTTTGCATTAAAAAAAAAGCAAACAAATCCAATTTGTGTTATAGGTAAACAGAGGAACTGGGCAGGCAGGACAGGAAAGCAGGGCCCCGTCAGAGCCCTGCACCACGCAGGGAGGTAAACAAGAATCCTAGAAATGTGGAGAGACACTTAAGGTGATTGCTCAACACATGAGGAAATATGGAGCAAAAGCCATATATCAGGGAGAGGAAGCTGGAAAGGAGCAGGCTGATAGGAGCCATGAGGTCAGCACTGCAAAAATTAGTGCAGGAAGTCTTCCCAGAGGCAGCGAGTCCCCAGAGCACACGTGCCCCTGCAGATCCTCCTGCCTTAGATGCGCAGGTGGCAAGGGATTACTCGCCTGATATTGGGTTAAAATTGCTCAGTGTGGTGAGTTCAATCCATCAAAGGCTCCTGAGCTGCAGATCCCACCCTGCAGCTGAGCTTTATTTCCAAGGGAGCCCTTCCAGATTGATGCAGCTCCATTGGCAAAGCCCCGCCGAGCTGCCCTAGCTGAGGCCATCACCCAAAAATCACCAGGAACGAGTGGCTGCATCCACTCACCCCAGCCATTTTTCTTGAATGAGTGTAAAACGGGCCCTGTGTGGCTGTCAGAGCGAGCGTGAGACGCCCAGGCTGCCCTCCCAGGCGGGGTTTGGTCTCCAGGCTGAGCTCGTGGTGAGCTGACCCCGTCCGGAGCACGAGGCACAGCGCTGGGAGCGCTGCCAGCTGACCCTGGCCCTGTGAGCACTGGCAGCACGGTCTGTTTGGGTTCCTCAGATGCCAGGGGTCTCGGGGCTTGTTTTGAGTTCAGCTCAGCTCGGCGGTTTTGATGGATTCTGCCTTTCTGCTCTGGTCACAAGCAGTTGGATGTTCACAACAGTCTTGCTCTAAGACAAACAGCATCCATAAATCTCTGGTTGAAGCCAAGAGAATCTTGACTTTCATTACTCTGTGTTGTCCCCTCAGCCCTTTGAACCCCCAGTGCCCTTGCGTGGAAGCCTTAATCGAAGCCCTATCAAAAAGAGCAGAATAAATCTTGTTATCTCATGAGATAAGGTCACACTCCCTGTGTGGCCGTCTGGCAGCAGATGGGGCTGCCCCTTCTGGGGTTGTCTTCTCCTTGCAGGAAGTCTTCCATCAAGTCTTGCAAGGCATGAACCTCTGTGTCCCCCCAAAATGTGGTTTCAGCAGTTGTCCCTGCTGTGGCTCAAACCAGAGGACTTCCCATCATGATCCATCCTACCAATCCACTGCTCCAAGGAGACACTCTGGCATGTTTCCAGCCTTGCTCCCAGGGCCTCACAAGGGATCTCCCATGAGGATTCTATATAGTATTGAGTCACTTCTCCAATTTCATTGAGATGTGTCTGGTTTTTTTCAGTTACCTATAGAATGAAGGATCTTGGAGCATTACAGTGCCTTGTGCTTGGACAGATTTGTTTCTCTGGTTCATCTGCCTCTGCTCCTGCTGTTCTGCCTCCTCCCGTGTTCCCAGTGATTTGTTAAAAGTTTGCACCAAAGCCTGATAAAAACTGCCTCTAACATCAATGACTTTGGGTCAAAGCTTGAATTCCTAGAAAAACATCTTTTCCTGCCCCATTTCCCTGGCTGGACCTGCTGCTGGGGTCAGTGTCCCTTGCCTGCCGGGGTCAAGGACAGCCATGCTGACATAAACAGGCATTTTTAGCTGATTTTCCCTTCCAGCTTCAGGCAGGGAAGGGAACAGGGATGTCCTGTGGCTGCTTGGAGAGGACACACAGCAAATTGTGACCGCATCCATGACCATGTTTGTTTGCCTTTCCAGCAAGTCTTGATAAAGCCTGGCTCCTGCCTGTGCTGCCCAAGCTCCAGGGACCATGGGAATGCAGGGACAACCATCTCCCCATATGGGACAGGACACGGGACAACCAGTGACCAGTCTGCTGGCCCAGCAGCACACTCAGCTGGACACACATCCTCTCCAAGGGAAAAAGGGACTCACTGAGAGAGGAAGAATCCATGTGTGGCCTACAGGAAAGAGGGGGCTGAAGGGGACTTGGCTTCACCAGCAGCAGGGAGGGAAGATAAGGACGGAAAATCAGATTGTTTCCAGCTCATGTCCGGGCAGTTTGTGGGGAAGAGGCTAGTAGATCCATGCACAGTGTGAAGGGTCTGGAAGCTGGGCAAACTGGGGAGATCCTGCAGGAGACCCTACGGAGCTCCTTTGTCCCCATGAAGGTGGTGCCTCTTGCCAGGGTGGCAGCAGCATGAGGAGGGTCTGAGTGTGGCAGAGTGAAGCCAACCCCACCACCACTCACTGCCCTCCAATCTCTGCTGGATCTCACCATGGCTGCCCTTCTTGGAGCCCAGGAAGGATTTTGTGGGAGTATCCAAGCACCCCACTCTGTGTGAAGTACCGTGCAGGGTAGCTGGAGGGACAGGCAGATACGGCTGTGTTTCCTCTTCTCCTCAGCTCCCTCCAGCCCTGTCTGCTCACAAGGCCACCAGCAGCGAGGAGCCCCTGGGCAGAGGCATCTGCTCATCCTCCCCGAGAACAGGGACCCTTTTCTGCCTGTCACCCTATAGGCATGACCCAGTTTCACCGAGGCATTTCTCAACCCCAGCCTTTTTCCTTTTTGTCTCTGCTCTCGCCATTCCCCTCCCTCCCCTTCACCACCGGCATCTGATATTTACTTTCAGACCGGGAGGGACAGAGGAGGCTTTTCCTTGCATTGCCCCCACATTGTTCCCCGCTGGTATTCGGGAACAAGTGTGACATTCAGGGCAGGCAGAGCGGACAAAGCCTGCCTGCAGGTAACCGTACCGCAGGCGGGCGTATCGGGTATCCGCGGACACAGGGCATCCAGGAGATTTGGCTGCGGCTTTTGGAGGAAGAGCTTTCTCAGCCCCGGTATCTCTCAGATTAGGTTTTGTCCCCAGAGGAGCCTGTCGTGCCTCCATTGTGGGGCAGCTGTGGGAACCCGCGGCACCGGAGCCGGGGGACAATGCCCAAAAGCACCGGCGCTCCCGACCTGCCCCAGGGGCGGCTCCTGCCGTGCCGCAGAGGGACCGGTCTCTAATGAGGAGGCTGTGCCGACATCTGCGGCCCGGCGATTTCTCCTCTGCGCTCGGATCAAAAAGAGCAGGAATGGATGGAAGCCCTGTGCCCTTGGCAAGCGCCGCTGAGCCCGTGGAGGGGGACACACACACGCACACACAGAGGTACCAGCAGGGAATGGGCAGTGACGGGTACATCAGGTACAAAGCCAGGTTGGTGCCTTGGATGTGCAAGGAGGAGGCAACACAAGGGTGACAACACTTGTCATCCCTTGCTCTGTGCTGGAGGAGTAGCAACGACCTGAAAAACTCAGTGACATGTGGGAAAATGTAAAGGAATACCCAGGATTGTCTCAATTCCCTCCCATGCCCCCTTTGGCATAGCCAGGCAGAGCTGGTCCTGAGTATAAAGCACCTACAGCCCACAAAATAGGAGATGCTTACCCATCTCTGACTGCCTTTTGCACTCAGGGGTTTTTAGGAATGCTAAATGCTTCCCAGTGACACAGGAAGGAGCATTGGTCCTCAGCCTTTGCTGCAGCACAAGCTCGTTCTGCCAGGTGTCCCACCTGAGGATGTCCAGCCCCATCCAACACAGGCAGAGCCTGGCTGCTGCATGACCCTGCCTGTCCTGGGATGGGACATCTAGAGCTCTGACAAGTCCAAGGATAGTGCAGTGTCTTTTCTCCTCAAAGAAATCAGCACTCGCCCCTCCCCGACCCCATTAAAACGCCTGATTTAGCACAAATACTGACTGCATTTAGTCCACGCAGAGCCACTTCTGGCTCGTCAGGCTGAGGAGCTGTGTAACCCCAGTGAAGCCTCACTGATATAAACCAGTCCCTGACTGATCCCTTATCTCCAGCCTTCTCGTGCTGACTGATTGGTTCCTCCCTCTTCTCTCAGCCGAGCCTCTGCTCTGCATTCACACAGACTTTTCAACACTTTCAAAATCCTGGCCCAATAAAACATTAAAGCACTTGAAAATGAATGTGACTGTTTACTTGCTTAAACCTAAACATGGGATGTAGTTGGGTCAAGACCTTTCTCTTCTGCCCAGTGCCTGCTCCTCCAGTGTCCTGGCTGCCCTCCTCAGCATTGTCTGTGGTTTCTCTGTGTTACGGTGCGATGTCACGGAGAATTCGCAGTTCCCCATTTGTGACACACTGGTTTTGCCTGAGGTGACAAATGACCTTCTCCCTCAGTGATAAACCAATTCACTCATCCCAAGCTGCATCTGCTGGTTCATCATGGTCTGCCCATGGAGCCGAGGCTTTCGGTTCTGCTCAGCATCTGCACCACAGCTGTTTGCCATTGACTTTCCCCTGTTGTCTTTCCCATTCGGCCACTCGCTTCCCATTGCACTTCAGCTCGTTGTGTTTCCTTTCATTATTCTCTGTTCCCTAAACCAAGCTGGCTCCTGGCTACCTCTTCTGGGAAGAGCAATCCACTGCCAGGCCACGAGGCAGCCTCTGCAGCTCCACGTGGTTGAGTTGGGTGGGAAATCACGAGAGTTTCTGGAGATGATGGGACCTGTTGCCACGTCCCTGGATGGGGAGGGACATTCTTAGGGGGGTAGAAATGTCCATGCAGCAGCTGGGGAGGTGGCAGTGAGCCTGGTGCAGGGCTGGCTGGTGTCCCCAGCAGCTGCCGAGCCTGTGCCGCGTGCGGGAGCGTGCAGCCCGTCGGACACGGCCCCAGCAGAGGTGTTTGGGAGCAGGTCCAGGCTCATGCGAGCCGGGCTGGCTGCCCAGCATCCTCCATGGGAGGAAAAGATGCCTTAGCAGGGATACAAACACACGATGGGCAGGTCCCTGGATCAAGAAACTTCCCTCCAGCACATCTGGAAAATGACTCCCATCCTCCAGTAAACAGGCTTCCAGAGGAAGGTTTGTGCTAGTGTTGTCCTCCCTTTGGGACATGGTGGAGCCAAGGTAGGAAAGCCCAGCAGGATGGGAGGATATAAACTCTCCTGGAATAACTTACAGCTGTCCTGGAAGTTCAGAGACCTGGAGGGCTGAGGAGAGTGTGGGCAAAGCCACAGATTTAATCAATTCTCTTTGTTCTTGGCAAAGGGCCAGTGGAAGATCCAGTTTCCACAGGAGAGCAGGGATGATGGAGGTGCATCTGGCATCCTGACTGAGTTCAGCTTTCCTTCCACCTCCGTACACCCAGAGGAGCAGCAGCACAGGTGGGTATCTGCGCCAGGCTCAGGAGAAAGCCTGGAGGAGCCAGAGCAGCTGATATTCCTCCTCCTGAGCAGAGGAGGTCCCAGAAATCCCAGTGATGTGGGATGTCTTTAAAAACCATTGCATAACATCCAGCGTTACTGAGGATGGGTGATGGTTTTCAGAGGCTGGTGAGAAGACAAAAGAAGCAATGCCACAGTGTGAAGTCATCTGAGAAAGGGGAAAGATCCAAGTGAAGGATTGCAGGTCCTCGGACCTGGAACAGAAATTTGGAAGGGGCTGTCTCAGGGATCCTGTTCCAGCACAAAGAGAAGTGATGAGAAAGTGCTGTAATCCTTGGACAGCACAGGGAGGGAGGGTTTGCTTAAATATCTGGTAACAATAATCATGTCACAGCTGCGAGGACATGGCCCAGAGCTGTTTTGTTAGAGATTGTAAGCCCAGATATGGATAAATCAGGAAGTTCAACTCCTTCTTCAGAGGGAATAAGCAAGGAGGTTGTTCTCCAGTGCAGATGGACGTGGAGCCCTGAGTTGCCTCCAGACACCACAGAGACATGTCACACATGAAAGGAAGCAAACCAGAGGCATGATTCACACCTGGTGCATTGAATATGATGCTGTGGTCCTGCTCCAGGACTGTGCTTTAACCTTGCCAGCAGCCCCAGGCATGGAGACCTCCTGTGTACTGGAGGGAGATTCCTCTTAGGAAACCAGGAACCTGCTAATTACAGCTCTGGTTACATCCTTAAACCATCATGGCATAAATGTTTTCTGCAGCATCCTTGGCAAGGGTGTTCTCCACCAAACACCTTGCTCAGCAGTGCAGACAATGAATGTAGCAGCTGGTTTGGGGGCTCTCACTCTCTGCTGTGGGCAGGGCATCCCCAAACTACTGCCTCAGGCATGCTTGGACTTTAGGAGACCAGCATCATGGCCCTGAGGGGGTGACAGAAGATGTGACTTTTCTCCCCAAGGCTTCTCCCAGCAGGAGCTGCCAGCCTTTCCCAGCTGAGCCTCCTCAGGCAGTGTGACAAGGCAGACAGAGCTGGACATGTGGCTTTGAACGTGCCAAGCCTCCTTCCAGCATGACAAAGTGCCCAGGCAGGCTGACCAAAGCCATCTCCCCTGCCCACACTGATGCCCATGCACTCAACAGAGTGAGAGCCAGGAGGTCCCAGTGCCACTCTGAGTGAGGGACACTGGATAGAAGTGAGCTGGAGCTGGGCACAGCTAAAGATGGGAGCTCTGTGTTAAGGGCTCAGCGCTGAGCTCTGGAGGCTTTTTATATCAGAAGAAACACCTACAAGAGCCTGTTCAGACTGAGAGTTTCAGAACTCTCCCAGGCATCTCTTTCCTGCCCCTTTCCCTCCCCCCCGTGCGGCTCAGCCTCATCTCCTGAGAAATCTCCGAGTGACAAAAGGCTCTTTGGGGCTCAGCATCGGCCAGAGCCCATCGCCCGCCTGCCCGGCCGCATGGATGGAGGACAGGACCATCTGCTCCGGGGCAAATGAACCCCAGGGCCAGATGCTCTGCTTCGCTAAGGAGGCTGTATAAGCCTTGGACCCGGTTCATGGGAACCGCTTCCCTCTCCCCCGCCTCCCCCTCCCACACGCATTAACCTCTTTACTGCCACTGATGTCTTTACAGCGACATCTGAGGGAGGAGCAGGAGGTGGGTGAGAAGGCACGGGGGTGGAGGGGCAGGATGCTGTGGAGGTGTCCTGGGAGCCTGCCTGACACTCTGGTGTGAAGTTTGCCGTCCTTCCTCCCCGCTCTGGGAAGGTGGGGAATGAGAGCCCGTTCCCGGCGGGGGTCCGCAGGCAGCACGGGAGCGGGTGCGGAGGCGCCGCGGGGGTGGGAGGAGGAGGTGGCACGATTGGCACTCGCTCTGGAAGTGTCCCCGCAGGGGTTTGCTCTCCGCTGCAGCCGATTCCCACGAGCCAACCCAGCCCCATCCCCCAAAGCCTGCGCCAAGGTTTCCATGGACCATCCCGATACCACCCTGATGGTCCCTGTACCTGGGGCATCAATCGGGGCAGCCCAATGTCTGCTCCAGGCGCTTCGGCTGGGGTGGAGGGGACAGGAGGGACCGTGGCTGCCCACAGGTCTGAGGCTGCGGCGCCGTTGCAGCCCTTCCCTGCCGCAGTCCCCCCACAGCCACTGCTGGGAGGGGGAGACACGGAGCCCAGTGCGGGGAGCGGGGTGCCTGGCCCAGCCTGGGTCTGCCCTCCTGGGCACAGCTGAAGCCCTGCCTGCACAGCGTTGCTCTCAGTTCCATCCGTTTAAAACAGTCCACGACATACATTTGCCGCAAACAGGACGGGTTTAGGGGAGGGAGGGAGCCACAAGTCCTGCACGGTAGACCCCGCCGTGCTGCTAATTGGGAAGAAATCACATAACCTCTGTATTGCCCATATTGCCTCCAGTAACAGAAAGGAGACGTCAGTCCCACCTGGCAGGGTGTTCCCATGCAGGACCCCAGTTTTGGGCAGAGCTGGCGAGGTCAGGATGTCAGAATGTGCCACCTGCACTCTGCTTAGTGCTATGAAGCCCGTGACAGCAGGTGAGGAGCTGCTGCCCCAGCCTGGATCCGGCTCTCCTGCCCGGACTGGGAGGCTTTCAAGCTATTAACGGGCACAGGGTGATGCCACTTCCACTGGGGCGAGGTATCTGCCTCTCCTCTCCCTCCCCTACATGTTTTCTGCCCCTCTAAATTAATTCCCCACCACCCAGGCCACCAAGGGTTAACACTGCTCCGCTCCGGCGGGCTGTCTGTGGGGGCGCGCCGTGAGCTGGGGACATCACAGGTGGGATGCGAGCTTGCGAGGCACGGTGGCCTGCTGGAAAAAGACCTTGACTATTGAACCCTGAAAAGCCTCCTGCTCTATCGCAGAGCCTTCCTCGCCCTGGTTCCCACAGGGCTCCTCAGCCGCCCCGCACCTCCGGGAAGGTCACACGCCGCTGCTGTATCTCGCCCGGCTCGGTGGGAATCCGATTAACAACCGGCCCCCGGCCCCGGGATTGGGCGGCGATGGGCGAGAGAAGGGCCCCGAGCCCAGGGAAGAGCTTTCCCACACTCCGTCCCCCCTCGCCGGCGACGGCGGAGGAAATCGTCCATATCTAAATGTGTCCTGATAGCTGCGCTAATCTAGGGCTGAATGTGCAGCTCGGGGTGGGCTCACCGGCAGCATTAGCGCAACACATGGCCCGCATTCAGCTCACACAAAGGGCCGAATTCTTCCTCGTCCGCTTGGGCTTCGCACGCTCCAGTGGAAAAACAGAGCGGGGCCGGGGGTGCGGGAAGGTGGGAGACGGTTGGAATGGAGCAGCTGGCTCCCCTCGGGGACGCGGGGGGACTTCTGACCCCCGGGCAGAATTTGCTCTTCGCCCGATGTGTTTCCTCGGCAGGCAGAGAGACCGAGAGATGCTGCGCTCACAGCCCTGAAAATTTGGCAGAGAACAGGGGAAACCGGGTTATTTTAAGCAGCAGAGGGGCATTTTGGGGTGGCTGCATGGCAGACTCCATCCCTGGTTGGCAGGGATGGGGTTTCTCCACTTTCTGTCTGCGCCAAAAAAGTGCCAAGTGGAAAAAAGTTGGCAAGATGTCAAAAAATGTTGTTTCAGCTCAACCTGAAACATCTCTTCAACCAAATCCACAATGTTTCCTTCCCTTTACAGCTTTTTAACCTTTCTTCTCCTTTTGGCTTGCAGCACTGTTCGAATAGGAAAAGCTGTTTTGAAATAAAAAAAAAAAACACACTTTGTTCTGAAAAAATGTTGAAACAAGATGTTTCAACATCTTCCAAATGATCTCCCTCCCTTGTTTTGGCTGAAGCCCTGCATTTGCATTTGTCCTGGATTTGCACATTGTTGGTTCCCCACAAAAGGGCACATTTTTCAGTGAACTCAACCCTGTTCACCAGAGGCAGCTCAGCTCCCAAGCCAAGCTTCTGTAAGCAGAAATTTTCAAAACGGTGTCATTGGTTAGTCTGGATAAAGGTGAAGATCCTCTTCCCCAAAGAACCTTAAAATATGCCTTTTCACCCCAGAAAGTTCCCCTTTTCTGTTCCCCTTTTTCCTTCACTGTCTCTTCTCCTTTTTCCTCCGTACTTAGTCCAACCTCTCACCTAAACCTCTTTCTTCCGCAAACTCCTTTTTTTTTTGGGTAATTTAGTGAATAAATGCTGCTGCCAGGTTTGGATGCAAATTCTTGGAGCCTCAGATAGTCCAGAAAACCAAAAAGCTCGTCACTAAGATGTGTAATCTACCCTTGGGGATCTTCCTGGCCACTGGATACTCTCCAGCTCTAGACAGGGAAAAATTTCCCCCTGGGGGAAGAGGTGCCCCAACCCTGCCCCTGTTCCCGAGCCCTGGGGGTGCCTTGGGGCCGGGAGGGAGGGAGCACTCCCAGGGATTCAGGGCTGTGAGTAGCCCTTGCCTAACCAGCTTTCAGCTCACATTAGCAGCCAAGTCCCCACCCTTGCTTGGAGCCCTGTCGTGCAGATCCCCACCACGTCCCCACCCTGCCACCACTGTGACAAATTTCCTCCTCCTTGCCAGGGACCGGCCTGCTGGCATCGGGCTTGTGGGTGCTGGTGGGGGAGAAAACCCCCATGCTGGAAGCTGGGAGAGCAGCAGCCTTCCTGATTTCCACTGGGAAGGACAGGGAGCAAGGGGAGGCAGCCCTTCCACGCCTGGCAGATCCTTCACAACCCTCTTTCTGGGCCCTGTCGAAATCTGCCTGTTTTAACTTGTCTGCGTGTCTCACTGGGGAGATGGATTGGAAAACACAAGGCGGATCCAAGCAGCTTTCTCCATGGGGAAAACTTTCAGCACATAATAGTCTGGGGCTTGTTTGATGCCTGGTGTAAGATGCAGTTGAATAAAACCACGTAGAAGGAACTTGAATAGCAAAGGGCATCTTGAGAAACAAGCAGCCTTTTCTTCCCTCTCCCGCTGCAGAAGCTGCCCCGGAGCTGCTGTGTGTGAGGGGAGAGGGGCTGGTTCCCATTTAATCTCAGGATGAAGGCTGCCACTATAAATAAAAGCAAATATATAATTCCTCCTATTCCTGCCTGGTTGCTGTGGAGACCGCAGTTTAATTAACCACAATGCTGATGCCCTGCATGCCACAGAGCTGCCCGGGAAAATATTATGGATGTCTCTATACATGTCAGCCCCACGTTTTACTCACTTCCAGAACTTGCCAAAAGTGCCTGATGGGCACGTGGTACAACTTGGCAGTGTCATTCAAGCTATGTTCACGCTTCCTACAAATGGACTGGGAAGGCAGGAGCTACCAAAACCAGATTCCTTGCCGTGATGTGCAGGCTGGATGGGAAAACCCGTACACATAGGGAATTTCCAGAGAAGAAAGGGGAGAGATCAATACTATTTAGTCTTCCCAGGAGTTCACTCGGAAAACCCACGGAGGTACAGCTCGTGTGATCCCAGTTACTTCTGTTTTGTGGATTGTGGCTTGGCGGGAGGCAGGGGAGTGGGGGCGGGAGGCGGCTGCACGTCTCGCCCGTGCGAGGTTAGATCCCCAGACAGCCTCCAGCAGAGCCCTCAGGAAACCTTTGCAGGGAGCTGGGCTTGGAAGAGGTTTTACCTTCTTACTGGAGCCCTGCTGGAGTATTTCCATCCCACTCAATCCCTGCTCGAGGGCTAAAGCTGCTGCTCCCCGCAGTCCCTCCCCATCAGGGAGCCCTGGGGCGAAAGCTGCCTGCACAGTGAGAGGTTTGCAGAGACCTCGCTGCACCCTGGACTTCTCCAGTCCCTCATCCCCAGGGGATCAGCGGCCCCAGAAGCTGCACGGGACCTGGGGAGAGACCTGCGTCAGGGAGCTGGCGCAGGCACAGGAAATCCAGCTGTCAAGAAGACTCCAGCGTGCTTGCCCATCCCTGCCCCGCGGCTCCTCTTTCTGGTGCACGTTTGCGTTTCAGACAGCGCTGATCCTGCCGGCCAGCCCTTACCTGCCAGCAGCTGTCAGACACCGCAGCCAGGAGCAGCCCCAAGGCACGAACCGCCCGCCACCGGCCGCACCTACATCCACCTCCGTGGTGCAACTCCCCGTGCGCAGCTGCTCCTCTCGCTGCCAGCAGCCCCCGCGGCCCCGGCGGGGAGCGGGTCTCCGAAGCAGCAGCTTTGGCACCTCCCCAGCTGCTTGCTCAGCCCCAGTCTTGAAAGTGAATCTGAACAAAAAGTCAGCAAAAGCCTTTGCGGGTAGAGGAGTCCAAGGGTAGAGTCTTGACTTGGTCAGTCAAGAGGAGGAGCGATGACCGATAGAAAGGCGCGTCCCCGTGCCCTCACAGCTGCTGTCACCGTGCGAGCCATGGGGAGAGGAAAATGCATCTCAGCTTCTGTCAGCAGGACGAGAGCCAAGGTTGGACAGCCACCCCAGCTGCTGTCGCTGGGACCCCAGTGAAGGTGCACCACGGTGGGAAGCCAAGCTGTGCCCTTGGCTCATGGGGTGTCACCACAGGGCTTGGAGGCAAGGTGCTCAGCTGTGCCACCACGCCGTGCTGTGTGTGACAACAGATGCCAGTTCATGAATAAAAGCAGGGCAACCGGGTGTTTATGGGGTCAGATTTATCCAGCCAGGTCCTGGTTAGAGCTGGTGCAGGATAGCTGTGCCATTATCCCAGCATTAGAACCCACACGGGCTGCACTGGCATTACCACAGGCTCTCACCGGGATCCCTGGAGCAGTGTTAGCACAGAAACAACCACAGAAGCCCAAAACTCAGCCACAGATACGCGAGAAACAAACCCAGGTATCAAAAGGACAAAGCCAGGGGACTGCAAAGGAGGATGAGTTGTTTGGCAGTCCCAAAATTTCAGATTGTCTTGACCTCATCCAGAGGGACTCACTTCCCTGGCTCATCAGGAGAGTTTATTTTTCCTATTGGAAAATTTAGACCCTCATTCCCATTCCTGAGCTCCCCAGGGTGCTGGAGGAGTCCCTCACTGTTTTTACAGTTTGCATTGCTTCCCCTCGCCCTCTGTTTTCCTTTTCCTCTTCTCCATGACATGAAGCTTAACTGAACTCTGGGGAGGGGAGAGGACAGCGGGGAACAGATGCTGACTCTGGCTCAGCAGTTCTGTAAGATCCCCAGGCATACAGGCACAGATTTAAGTGTCCTGCACTCACATGGAGAGCCAGGGGATTGCCCCTTGGGCCAGCCAGAGCTGGGTGAGTAACTCACATCACTTCTTCACCTTTTCCAGGGGACTTTCCATTCTTCTCCTCTGGGCCCTGATCTGACCACACATGGCAGCCAGGATGGCTTGGAAGGATGTGTTTTTCTGGGATGATTTCACTCGCACTTTCTCAGTGCAGGAGGTTGATATCAGTAGAGTTTCTGCCTTTTCTGCCCTCCTAGCTAAGATATCAGCATGGCAGGGGATTTTTATTGCTGAGGAAGCCCATAGGATGCTCCCAGTGAACTGCAGCCTGGCAGTCAGGAGCCTGTTCACAGCTGGCCAGGCTGGCACCTCACAGGGATGCTGACACTCCTTTGGCCCATGTGGTGGGAACTGAGGATCTCCAAACCACAGGACAGCTTTGAAAAGCTGGTTAGCAGGGGGCTGTCATCACGGCTCTGATCCCTGTGGGACATACAACATGCACAGCAGTGGGCATCCCTTCAGGCTGGGTTTGGCTCAAAGCAAGGCTGCTGTTTTTGGAGCAGGTATTGCACTGCCAAAACACACTCGGTGCCTCTTTGGTGGCTTGTCTGTCAGTTTAGGGAGAAGGGTGACAGCTCTCTTGGGAACAGCCCTGGCTTGAGCGCCGTAAATCGCAGCCAGTGGGAAGAACAAAGGCCCCTCGTTGGATGGGGTGTGGGGCAAGAGGCATCGCTCGGGGTCGCCTGAATTTATGGCTCCCTCTGGCTCCTTTAGCAATGGATCCTTTAGACACAGGACTCAAAGCAACAGCCTTAGAGGGGGAGATAAAAGCCCGGGAGAAAAGAAAGGATCATCTTTTCTCTTCTCTTTCATTTTTTTTTAAATCAGGAGAGGGAGAGAAGGCACCATGGCAACATCAGCCTCCTCGGGCGGCATGCTCAGCGCTGGAGACCCCATACTGACCACCCTTCTCTGACTGAACAGCCCCCAGCAAACCCCACTGCAAGGCCATCCCTGTGTCCTATGCATCACAGCCCCATCACCAGCATCGCCTGCCTGGCTGGCAGGAAAATCCATTCCCAAGCATGGAACAGCCGCTGCCTCCTCGGTGCCGAGTAGGAGGCAGCAGGGAGGGATGTGAGGAGGGTGACCCTGTTAACAAACCTCGGCTAACCAGGCTGCTTGGGGCTGTGCAGGCAGAGCCTCATTGATATTGAAATCAGGTGCAATCCATCACGGGGAGAACAGGCTCCTTCCACGGGGAGCTGAAAAGAGCCACTCTCAAAGGGAGGGGGAAAAACTTGTCCAGGGGAAGGGCGAACCACAGCGTGGCAGGTGTGGTATGGAGAGGGATGCTGTCCGTGCCAGACAGTGATTCATGGCCCAGCCTGCCGTGCCATTGCCAGGGCGGGTGCCGAGTGCAGGCGACAGAGTCCCTGAGGGGCAGGAGGACAGCGGGCATGGGGAGGTGTTTTGTTGGGGTCTGGAGAGAACATTTGCATCACAGAGTGACAACAGCTTTGGTTTGTAGCCCAGTGTGAGAAAGTCCCTGATGGAGGAGTCAGCACGATCAGGGTGGGCAGTTCGGGGGTGTTTGGAAAGGAGACAGCACCAGGTGCAGCCATGGGATGTGGCTCCTGGGCCACCCTGGCCCTTTTCACCTGTGACTGAGCTCCCTCACAGTGAGTGAAAATGCAACTTTGCACTTTCACCCCTGGGCTTTCTGAGTCCTCATGGGTCCCCATGGGGCAATCTCGAAGGATGAGCTACAATGAGCCTTTTCACTCCTCATCTCAGTCAGCATCCCCGCGGCTCCAGAGCTGCCACCCACCCCAGGAGCAAAAACGAGACTCCCCAGGGTATTGCCCAGGCAGGGGTGAAGACCAGACTGCAAAGGCCCTTGAACTTGGGCTAATCTCAGATCTGTAGATCTAGCTCAACATTAAAAAAAAAAAAAAAAAAACAAAACAACGAAACTGAAGTGAAACAGAGTTTGGTTTCCTGTGTCTCAAGCCAAGTTTCCACCCAGACTGAGGGCTTTGGTACAGCCTGATGAGATGGGGACTGTGTCTTGGGGAGAGGGACGTGATAGCTGAGTAAATGAGAGGAGAGGGCACTAGGGATGGGGACCAGCCTTGTGAGCTCCCCAAAACTGCCTCCCCTACTGCAGACAGCCCCACGACTTGAGGCATAGTCGCTCTCACCCCACAGAGTTTTGTCTTTCAGTGTTGAGGGTCAGCCCCGAGTCATCCCATCACTGTGCAAACTGAACGATGCCAAATCTGTCCCAGCATCTCAGTGCTCAGCCTCCAGCTCCCCACACCTGGACGCAATCACAGCTCCAGTCGGAGAATGGGAAAATGCTCAGATCCAGCGCACCAACAGCTGCTGTTTATTTACCGGGAATCCTCCCTACTGGGGAAAGATGGAGCGGGGGACGAAGTGCTTCCCACCGCCTCGGGGCTG
>VWZW01000753.1:1155795-1200272 GCA_013397115.1 Edolisoma coerulescens | reverse complement strand
GATGTTCTTGACAGAGCTGTGAAAGGACCGTGGCAGGTTTGGCCTTTCCCAGCGCAGCTCCGGGGGCCCGGGGGAAGCCCACATCTGCGTGCGGGGGAGCCGGGCAGCGCCGGCGTCCTGCGGGGGCGGGCGGTGGCGGAAGCCGCCGTGGGGCTGCAAATCCGTGCGATCCCGCGGAGGCGGGGGCCGTCTTCAAAAATGGCANAGAAAATCATGCAAGCTCTGTAGCTAATTAAGCGAAAGACAGAGAGGCTGGGAAGTGCTGGGGTGCAGCTATGAAAGCAATTCTGCTCCGAGGGGAGAACGGGTTTGCTTCTTGACGGCTTCCCTCTCACGGTGTCGTGCTTTGCATCGGCCGTGGGATGAGCCCCGGGGCTGGCAGGGTTGTTTCGTGCCCCCCATGGCATCCTCAGGCTCCCTTGGACAATCATCCCTGAGGATGTGAGAGGGGTTGAGCTCTGCTTCAGTGCAGCGGAGTGATTTATAGCCTCTGTCCCCTCCTTGCCAGCAGACTTGGGCATGGCATGTCCCTGCTTTGAGCTTTAGTTTTGTCTCTGCTTTTGTCTGCTGCACATAAACCAAGCAGTTCTTTGGCACAGCAGCTCTGAACACTGTCAGTGAGATTTGCAATACTCCTGCTTATAACAGTGAATGAACGGGCCCAGGAGACAGGAGCCCATCAGGGGAATCTCCTCTTCTAGCTCTGGGATCAGGGCATTTATCCCAGGATATGGGCTCTGCCACAGCAGAGCAAGCAGGCATGCCTCAGGGGAAGGAGAAACATCCGAGGCTGCGTCTCTGCCATTGTGCTCCACTGAATGATGGGAAGGAGAGCAAAGGGTAAAATTAAACGTGCACCCTGAGTCTGGAGATAAGTTTCCCCTGATTGTTGTAGGAAAAATTAAAAATCGTTGGTCACATTGTTCCTTTTCTCCTTTTCACAACCTACTTGCTGTTTTTGGTTCCCCAACCTCCTCCTGATAATTACAGATCACAGTGTGCTCTTGTGATCCTGAACGTTCTCTGTGACCACGAGCAATTTCTCATGGCCACCCTCGCTGGCCACTCTGCCTTTTGCCTGTAGCACTTTGCACCTGCCTGAGCAAGGTCCCTCATCCCCCAGCACCGGGCTGAGAGGCCAGGATGGGTCCCCATGGACCAGCACAGGAGTGATAGACGCAGAAGTTGTCCTAAATGGCTGAGCACAGGTGTGGAGGGGACAAAGCCACTTCCAGCCACATCCTGAGCCGATTCCACGCTATCCTAGGCCTGCTGAGGGGCAGAGCTATTATCCTGGATGGGTTATTGCTGCCTTACTCCTTCCCATGTTGCTGGAGCTGGGTTTGACAGGGCTTTGCCTTGACCTATACAGACCCTGTCAGAAAAATGTGGCGAAAGCTGCTGTCTGGGGAAAGCACCGGCCCTGGGGACCAGCAGTGTGATCCAGGAAAGCACGAGCACGGCAGGGATGGAGCTGCCACCCGAGCAGGGCCGGCGGGGCCCAGCCCTTTGGGCCACATTAGACAAACAAACTCAGAGCCCGGGGCCAGCGGGGGCTCTGGGCAGTGGCCGGCGGCCGAGTGACCGCTGACCCGGCCCCGGGGCTGCCATCTGCTGCTGCTGCAGCCTGCCGGACCCCAGGGCTGGTGGGAGAGGCAGGATCCAGAGGGGATGGGAATGGTGGGACAGGGATGAGGAAGAGGGAAGGCTGCTCCTGGCAACTTTGGGAACGGGGCTGGAGCGAGGTCATATGGTGGAGAAGACATATTCTGGCAGGATCATAATGAAAATAAACCTCACTAGACTTATTTTTAGCCCTGCTGGTGATGCTGGGACTGTTTAGGACTGGCTGACACCGTGATCTGGGGCTCTTTGACAAGTCTCAGTTATCTTGTGTTTTGTTGTTCGATCGTAAAACTTGGTGGGAAAGAGAGAATATTTTCTGTGTGTTGGTCAAGGACGTCATGCTTAGGATGCCTGGGGCCTTTGTTGTAGCAAATAATAAACACAAATAATAATTCACAAGGAATTTACTACGTCTGATGCAAACTACCCAGCCGGTCAAAGAGGGAGAAGGAAATCTGCGGGATGACTTTGGTCAGTCTAAGAGTGAGATGGACGCAGAATCAGGCAGGTAACTCAGCAGACCACAAGGCAGAAGTTTCAAGTCTTTTCCAAATTCACATCGAAAATGTCAATGAAAAAAAGAAAACCTTTGTGGAGATGATATAAAGGTCAAAGAAGGGAAAAAGGCAACAGGGTTTTACTATGGGCACACTGGCAAGGGAGATGGGGTAGCTGGGTTTGAGTGACAATGGGCAGCTCTTTAAATCACACATGCTCCCATGAGTGGATGGCTGGCTCTGGGGTGAGTCCTAGATTTGCTCTGTAGGGTCAGGAGTCAACCTGACACACAGCAAGGCAGTAGCTCTTGCACTTCAGCTCGCACAGAAAAGCAACTTTTAGGGAAACTAACACAAACCGCTTTTTTGATGTCTTTAAACCCTCCCTGCAAGACTGTTTGGCAGGGTAAACACACGCAGACCCATAAATTAGCTGTAATAGCCGAAGCCCCATTGTGTAGGCAATGGCTCGCAGCAAACAGCAGCTACTCCTGCTCAACAATGTGAGGAAAGTCGCCCTGCACATTTTTTATCCTTTGACACAAAGTGCAGCTGCAGAAATACCTCAAGCGGGATTTTACTGAAAGACAATCGTGTTCTTGCAGCTCTGCACATTTGAGAATGAACCCGTGGAGATAACGGGCCCAGGCTCACAGTGATAAACATGTCAAGATAATTAAAATTATGTCTTTCTTCTAATAGGAAGGGCAAGATCCTAATCTGATATGAGATGCTGTAGCTCTCTACGGTCAGTGCAGTCACTCTTGCTCGCCCCACTGGAGACTGAGCCCATGGAATTGGCAGCAATGAAATGAGATCCAGCAACCAGGCCCTGCAAACGCAGCATGGTCAGAGAGGTCACAGTTTGGTTGCGTGTGCCAAATTCCCATCTTTCCCCATCCAAAATAAATCTGAGATTTTTGTATGTGTGTGCAGATGTCACTTAGGAGCTAAGCCAAAGGCAGACAAGCTGCCTGTGCAATCCAGGAGCCAGCTTTCAGGGAAAAGAAGGTCTGGGTGCTAAGCAAAGGAATCAAGTGACTTTTCAAAGTGGGAATTAGTCCAAATTTGCATGGGAGGTTGTTGCAGGGAATGGGGGGCAGCAGGGTCACACACACGTTTGGGAAGGGCTGGGGGCAGAGTTCACTGGGATGAGAAACACCAAAATCCACAAGAGAGGCTGGACCAGCTTCTTGGAGGACTTTCAAGCAGAGAAAAGTGCAGGAAAAATGGCAGCCTGAAGGAGAAAGTCTGAAGGAGCCTCTGGCAGCAGGAGGGGAGAGCAAACAGGCAGGATTGCCCTGCAGAGGAAGAGCGGGAGCGTGCACAGGGCCGGTGTCGGGGCTTGTCTGCACAGAGCAGCACAGCAAAGCTGCTATTGTGGAATAAAATATGCTGGAATGTGGACACGCCTATCCCAGAATAAAGCTGCTTTTTCCTAATTTAACTTAATCCACTATTTGTTTTTATTATTTTTATCATCATCAGATGCAGCTAATTTGGAAAAGCTGTTCCAATTAATTTCCCTGCATAGACAAGCAGCTACACGCTGGAAAGCCTTTGTCTGTTCAGTGGCAGCCTGACCAGCAGCTTCTATTCATTTCAAAACCAGCTCCTTTCTTCTCCCCTCTGACCATTTTTTGTACTTTGTCTTGTCAGACCATGAAGGGAACAGGAGTGGGAATTTCTCCTGGGAGTGTGGAGCCTGGTAGCCCTGTTTATGGGAGGGAGGGCAGGAAAAAACTGTTGTTTAAAGGGAGGGAATAAAGGACACCAGGACAACAAGAGTCCAGGGCCATGGTCAAGGAGGCCATGATGACTTCATGGATAACCATGAGGGATTTGGCATGAGGCAGTGTCTGCCATCACCCTCTTTAAATTGTTTAAGCCATGGGTACCGCACAGCCTGGGACATCAGCAGGGGCACAGGGGGCTGGAACACTGGGTTGTCCACGTTGGAGAGATCCAAGACTTAAATCAGGGCCAGAACAACAGCTGTTGGTGGCACCAAGACTGTGTTAAAATCCCAGCAGATCCCATGGATGCATCCACGGTGCTGGACAGTGGGAGCACCCCATGCCTGGCAGGGCTGTGGTTGCTGTGCTGCTCCCAGGGATCCAGAGCCGGCTCTTGTGGAGCCCAGATGTTGCAGAGGAAGCTGCTGAAGAATGATCCATCCTTTCCTTTGGCTTGGAGATGAAAGCAGCTCACAGGAGCTCGGGGCTATGAGGGAGTAACTCATTAACCAGCACTCAGCTGCTGCCTTACTGGTTTTGAGCAGTTCCTTCACCAGCCCCCCCTCCAGCTTTCAGTCAGAGCAAGATAACCTGGGGGAAGCCTGCCCACAGGCAAAAGCCAAGACACAAACCCCTGACTCCAAACTGATTTTCTCCCTCTGAGTCTACAGTCTGTCTCTTTTCCTGCTTTTTCTTCTTCCACCCTTGTTCTTGGGGACTCCACCATCTCCATCCCACACAGTCTTGTCCCTTGGTACTTCAGATTACTTGGCTCATCCTCCTTCCAACTGGCAAGTGTTGGAAGGCCACAGCTACATGCTCATCTCCAAAAGTAATTTGAAAACAGTCCATTCCATCAACCCCTGTGCTCTGGGCAATGAAGCCCATGCCAGCAGAAAGAGTCAAGCATATCCCTTTCTTGTGTGGCAGGGAGCTTGCAGGAGAGATTTTGGGGAGAAGGATGCAAGCTAAAAACCCAAGTTTTCTGCCAGATGTTGGGTGCACACAAAGAGATGGCAGCAGCTGGAAGGAAGGACAGCCAACTTTTCTCACTTCCAGGCAATTCCTTGTTTGTGGAGTCTTTCCATCCCAAAGCTTGACCTTGAGAGTCACAATCAATGCCTTAAAATCTTGGTGCAGGACCACTGTGAGCTATTTCAGTACAAAATCAGGTTCTCATCTGGCACAGTGCCTCTCTTTCTGTCTCCCCCTTGTACCTTCCAGAGGCCTGTGTTCAGGAGAGGCTCAAGGGTGAACTCCCCACGCCCAGCCCCTGATGAGCCAAAAAATGAAGCCTTCTGCCCCACCAATGTATTTGGCCCCTCTTGCCCAGTGCTTGCTGAGCTGTACCTCCCTGCCAGTGAAGCCTGGTACATTGTAGGAGCAGGCTCACACAAAAACAACAGCTTCAGTAAACGGGATGTGCTGCCAGCCCCCCTCCCTCCTCCCGTGAGGGTTTGTATGGTCCTGATTTCCGCACAGAGACTCTGATCTGCAAGTTTTATTCATGACCATAAAACAGAGATTAGCTCTTATCTCTGGCACGCAGCAATATCAGGCACCAGCCCTTGCTCCAGACCATTGGCAGCCAAGGCCCAGAGCGGCACACGAAGAGGAACTTCTTGGAAGAGGAGGAGGACGTGAACAACATGGGGAAAACCAGTTGTGGGAGGTGAACACGGAGGATGGGATGATGCCAACCTGCCCTGGGCTGCCAGGGGAGCCCTGAGCCCTGTGCAGGGGAGAGGCAGGGGAGGAGGAAGCAGTGATTAGACAGCAGCATCTGCAATCAAGGGCAGGAAGCGCGACCGCCGGGAAACGCTCGCTGCTCTTACGGTGCGCGATAAACCCCGAGTGCCCCGTGGAGGAGGCACCAGCCCTTCCGTGCCCCCCTGGCACTGCGCCCGGCCGGCAGTGCCCGAGCCCTGAGCACACAGGGAGCTGGTCCTTGCTGCAGAACCACTGGAAATGTTCCCCTTGGTTTCCAGTGGCCACTAATTGCCAGGGCTCCTACAGAAATCCCCAAGCCCAGTGGCTTGTAGGGGGGCTGGCCCAGCAGGGAAGTGTTCCTGGCATCCATCCTTCCCTTTTCCTGGCAGTGGGGTAGCGTTGTACCTGGATGGAGGAGCTGCATAGACAGGCAAAAACCCAGGGCTGGTTTGGAGTCTTACTCACAGCAAGACAAACACAGTTCTGCTTACACAGGGGTTTGGATTGATTCAGCAGTGGGGTGTGTGGGATCAGGCTTTGGTCATCAGATGGCTGCAGGAGAGAGAGAGCAAGAGAGGGAGAAGGAGAGAGGATAGGTGAGGAGTTAAAAGAGAAAGACAAAGAAAGCAAACCAAAAGAGAAAGAAAAGAAAGGAAGGAAAAAGAAGAAGAGAAGAGAAGAGAAGAGAAGAGAAGAGAAGAGAAGAGAAGAGAAGAGAAGAGAAGAGAAGAGAAGAGAAGAGAAGAGAAGAGAAGAGAAGAGAAGAGAAGAGAAGAGAAGAGAAGAGAAGAGAAGAGAAGAGAAGAGAAGAGAAGAGAAGAGAAGAGAAGAGAAGAGAAGAGAAGAGAAGAGAAGAGAAGAGAAGAGAAGAGAAGAGAAGAGAAGAGAAGAGAAGAGAAGAGAAGAGAAGAGAAGAGAAGAGAAGAGAAGAGAAGAGAAGAGAAGAGAAGAGAAGAGAAGAGAAGAGAAGAGAAGAGAAGAGAAGAGAAGAGAAGAGAAGAGAAGAGAAGAGAAGAGAAGAGAAGAGAAGAGAAGAGAAGAGAAGAGAAGAGAAGAGAAGAGAAGAGAAGAGAAGAGAAGAGAAGAGAAGAGAAGAGAAGAGAAGAGAAGAGAAGAGAAGAGAAGAGAAGAGAAGAGAAGAGAAGAGAAGAGAAGAGAAGAGAAGAGAAGAGAAGAGAAGAGAAGAGAAGAGAAGAGAAGAGAAGAGAAGAGAAGAGAAGAGAAGAGAAGAGAAGAGAAGAGAAGAGAAGAGAAGAGAAGAGAAGAGAAGAGAAGAGAAGAGAAGAGAAAAGAAAAAAGAAAAGAAAAGAAAAGAAAAGAAAAGAAAAGAAAAGAAAAGAAAAGAAAAGAAAAGAAAAGAAAAGAAAAGAAAAGAAAAGAAAAGAGAGAGAAAGGAAAAGAAAGGAAAGGAAAGGAGAAAGTAGAAAAGAAGAGAAAGAGAAAACCCCTTTTGAAAGCCCTAAACCTGCCTCTTTATCTCCCTAATCTGTATTTTCCCCTCTAGAGCCTCTTTCTGTACAGGATGAAAGCAGATTTCTCCTCTTTATTTTCGTTTTCTGTGTCCTTTAGGAAGGCATTTGCTCGAGACTAATTGAATTTTCTGCCCGTGAAGAGAAAGACACGACACAGAGTGAGTTAAAGTCCGACACCAGGACAGGGCGCAGGAGCCGTGTTAACTGGTGTGGGGGACAGCCCCTCACTTAACAAAAGTGTTTAATTCTGTCCCCTCTTGTTAAGAAGGGGCGGAAGGAGGGGATATTTATTCTGTTCTTTTCTCAAGGTTTTTCCTTTCGGGTCACAAAGTGCCCCCCACGCTCCTGGCCCCCCTCCTCTCCCCGCTTTTGTGGCAGCAGCAGCTGGTGGGTTGCAAAGGGGACAGGCTTTGTCTTTTGACACACTTGAACATTTCTGCACAGAGCTGGGGAAACCTTTCCCTTCCCACCTCTCGTCTTCATGGGCAAGGAGGAGGGAGCGAGGGGCAAGTGGTGGAGGAGTTATGACCGAGGGGATAAAATGGCACAAAGGGCTGTGGAGCCACGGTGGACGAGGCATCAGGGCTGGGCTGTGCGGGGTTGTGGTGAGCAGATGGTGATGGGCTGTGGGGAGGGGGTGGGATGGCCCTGAATGCCGGGGAGGCTTGTGCCGAGCAACCTGTTGAGGGGAGAGGGGAAGAAAGCAATGCAAGAGGCGGCAGCTCCACAAAGGAGAGTGCAGTGGCTGCCTCTTCCAAATCCAACAAAGGAATCTCTTCTGTCCCTTTGCCGCCCCTCCCAGAGTTGGGCCCCAGTTAATCTTCTGGCCACGACACGTGGAGGATTCGCTTGGTTTGTGCTACAAGTCCATAAAAGCAGCTCCTTTTTCTGCCAGCAGCACCCCTGATTCCTCCACAAAGGTTGTGCAAACCCTCCAGTCCCTCCACGAAGGATGTGTGAACCCCTTGGTCTCTCCACACCTCCTCCAGGGATGGGGCAACAGGGCTGATGGTCAGGAACGGGTGTGACACGGCCGTGTTTGACAGCAGCACTTGAGCAATGTCCTGGTGCAACCCTGCAGCAGTGGCCTGGGACAGGAATGAGATCAGGCTCCTGGAAGGCGTGAGCAGGAAATTGGGGCTTGACCCCTGATATGACCCCACAGCAGTTAGTGGAACCTGCCTGTGTCCACCCTGCACTGTAGGGGTTTGCAGCCTGGGAATGGCCCCAGCACCTTCTCTGTCCTGGGCAAAGTTGAAAGTAGGAGGATAAAAATGAGCTTAAAGTAGGAGACTAAAACCCATCTCTCTCATGATCTCACAGCCTGATTTGGAGACTTCATCCCTCCACTGTTTTCACCATGACCAACCACCTCATATGAGACCCTCAGACCTACTCCTGGGACAGCAACACATCTTTTTTTTCTGCAGCAAAAACCAAGCCCTTACAGCCTAACTTCTCTTAGTGGGTGTTCACCTGCAGCACTACCCAACAGCCTGCAGAGAGAGATGCACATGTGGACGCTGGAGCCTCCCAAACTGCAGCCAGTGGCCTGATTAAAGGCTGTCCATCTCTCCCTTATACTGGTGCGAGCTGGCAGCTTCAGCATGTGGACGCTGGGGTAAAACTAGTAGGAGGTGAGAGACAACAGAGATGTGAATTTTAAACTTTGTGTGGCACTGCACAGACACACCAAGCTCTGGGAAATGCCTGTTTCTGCAGGAGCTTTCAGGAGAGCCCTTATGAATGGAAAATAAATAGATACATTCATTATCCAAATTGTCTTATTTTTGTGGTGCCTCTTGAGTAAACCCACTTCTGAGGCCTTCCTAATTGCTTTGCAATAGAGCAGAGATAAATATTTATCAAACAGCTGCATCAGGAAACCACAGTTCAGAGAACCAGTATCGGGCGATGTGTCTCGGGAAGGATGAGTCTGAGTGGTTTTAGCTTTGCTGACCTGTCAGGCTTCCTCCCTCACACAAGTCAGAGCTTCACCCAAGCCCAGAACCACGTGGCACCACATTAGCCCATAGCATCACTTGGAACTGGCCACACAGAGCCTTTGGAGGACTCTTCTCCGTGCTGGAGTGCCCCCCTTGCCCCTTTCCATTGACCTGGTGTTTTCTGACACCTTTTCTTCCTTTGACTTCATGGCCTCTCTTGCTTTCTATTAAAAACCCCAGAAACGTGGCCCATATTCCTCTGGGAGCCCTAGTGCTAAAAGAGGCCCACATGCAAATATTTAGCTGCACTAATATTAGCGCAGAAACATCCGACCAGATGGCAGCGTTTCTAGGTCTCACTGTGCAAAACTGGCTCTTCAGAATAAAACAGGCTGTGACAGAGCTCTGTGACCACTTGCCAGTTCCTGAAATCCCAGACCACTGTACTGAGGCAGCTGGATACATGGGACAAGGGCTTTCTAGCATCTTGCACATGTGGGACATCCCCTCAGCCAGAAGTGTTTCAACAAAAAAGAGAGGAAATGATGCTGAAAACCAAATTCTGAGGTTCAGCGTGTCAGAGGAGAGGGTTGGCTTGCATGGGTCCAGAGCAAGGGTGTGCAGGTCTGCTCTTGCTCCAGGCATTCCTGATCCCTCCGTAGAGAGCTGGCATTTTGCATTGACCACAATCACCGTGTGCCATCCACAGCTAGGGAGGGCAAAAACTCCTCTGTGAACATTGACATCTGTGTTAAGCAGCCTCAAGAGCAAAGAAGAGCAGAATTTCCTCTGCTGCACAGTTTGTGCCCACCCTTTAAAAAAAACCTGCCCTCCCAGGAGCACTTTCTCAAGCTGGAAATGCCCAACGAGACAATCGCAATGCCGAGCACGAGCCAGCTGAAGTGCCGGCCTGAACCTCAGATGGATGACGTTCCCGTTTAATTGGGAGCGGGTGTTTCTTGACTCATGCAAAGGGCATGCTATTTTTACAATGGTCTGATTCCAGATCACAGCCTCCCTGTGTTAGGCTCTGCACATACATCTAATGAAAGCCAGCTCCTGCCTAGAAGCCCATACAACGGGCTGAGAGTTGGGAAGAGCGTTCCGAAGAATCTCACCCAGGGGCTTTGCGAGGTTGCCCGCCAGGGTCTGTTTTTTCCATCCTCACTCATGTCAGAGAAGTTAAATATTTACTGGAGCTATTAAATATTTATGCTAAGTTGGTCCTCCCGTGGGGAGGCATCCTATGGCTGACTCCTGGGGGTCTGCGGCCAATTCGCTCGCGTGTCTGTGCTAAGCTCGGCTCTACTCCGGAGTACAAGCACATGGGGACTTCACGGGGCTGCCATGTCTTGGCAGGAGGGGAAATCTCTAGTTTTGGCAACAATAATTCTATTAGATGATGGACTTGGTGGCTCTTTGGGTGTCTTCCTTAAAGATAAGTTCCTCACGAAAGTGTGGGTTGCTCTTTGCTGTCCTTCCACCCCATGGTTTGCAATATGACCTCACCCCTGGTGTGTATGAAGCTGAGTGAGAGCATCCAGACCCATCTCCAGCTCCATTCATTCTTCCAGCAGGTCATCAGCACCTCCAGAGAGCAGCAGGACTTAAGGCAGAGGGTCCCTATTCAACAGCATCCAAGGAGACCCATGGTCAACACGGTAAGAGCAGGAAATGTGGTGACAGTGCCAAAGCACAAGATGGGAGAAGCCCTGTCCCATCCCTGGGGAGCCAGCGCCAGTCCTGGGACAAGCTCTCCGCTCCCATCCAGCCAGAGTGGGTTAATGCTGCTGCAACTCCCTGTTGGAACATGGCCAGAGGAAAAAGGCTCCACCATTTCCCGGTCCGCCTGGAAAACAGGCCAGCTGTTTTCTCCAGCGGCAGAAGGTTGTTTGTCCTGGGCCACATCCAACAGCGCGTTGTCCCCCCAGCCCCGCTCTGCAGCCTGCAGTGAGGCTGAAGGACACAACCCGCCCGGGGGGAGCCGGGCACTCTCCCACCTGGTGTGACCCCTCCCCGGGCGCCACTCTGCCCTTTCTGTCCCCATCCCTTTCCTTTCCTCGTCCTGCTCCAAGCAGGGCTGGGGACGCCCTTTCCTGCCTGGCACCCGGCTGGCCCGACAGCAGACACGGTGCTGCCAAGCACCACTACACTGTTTCCCCTCCGCAATCCCGGCCAAAGCCCCACCACATTTCCAACCTCTCTGCCACACTATCAACCAGGAAAATGTGCCTGGGAAAGAAAGAAAGTCGAAAGAAAGGGAAAAAAAAGGAAGAAAGAAACCAGCTCTTGGCTCGGGCGTGCCAAAGGGAGCGCGAGCGCGCGCGGGCTTGGCTCCCTTTCTCGCCAGCTCTTTTCCCAGCAGAGCGATAAGAGACAGGGCGAGTACAATCGCGAGCAGAGCAGGTCCCAGCGGCTCGACCGGCTCTGGGCTGGGATAGCCAAGGGACATTGAGTGCTCCACAGGGACATATTTCCAAAATAAAGTCATTCTGGTGCTCCTCCAGCCTGGCCAGCCACCCAACAGCTCGCCGCAAAGCATCGCTGCCGCCCCCACAGCCAAAATAAAGCTGTGAGGAGCCCTGACCCAGCAGAGGCGAGGCTGAGCGCTCCCCAGGCAGCCCCTTCCTCCAGCCACAGCAGTTCTCAGTGCGAAGAGCAGCACGTGGGCTTGGCCGGATGCACACAGAGCCCCCACAGACTTCCCAGCTTGGCCCTCTGCCCTGTCTCCTCTCCCTTCCATCCTCTCCATCTCCCATTTCTCCCCCCAGCATTGCTGCCTTCTTTGCCATCCCCACACTCTTGATGGGACACAGATGCAGTCTGTGCACCACCCTGGTTTGCTTGCTGCAGACAGAGTTTGGCTTATCCTGAACACAGGATGGATGTTCTGAGACAAAAATATGGATAACGTTGTAGAAGGGCAGCTGGGAGGAGCAATTTGAGGCTGTTCCTCAGCTCACAGAGCTAAACTGTGCTTCCAGCCTGCTGCAGAAAGGTGCTGTGGGCTTTGGTTGCTGCAGGACGCTTTCGAGCACACAAGCCGAGGGCATGAGATGTTCTGGGAAAGGGGCTCCAGAGGAACTTGATAGCTGAAAATTAAGGCTGGGAGAGGTTTGAAGTCATCCCAGGACAGGGAATCATGAGACCCAGCTGCAGAGCCTTCAGGGTCCCACTTGTTTGCCTCAACCTGTCCAACTTCCCCCCTGCTCCAGCCCCACAATAAGTGCCAAAGCCCTTCTCCATTTCTCAGCAGCCCCACAACTAATCCCCTCCATGTCCACACACGTGGACAAAGATCAAACCCTGTCTGTCTGCTCTCAAATGGGACCCCACTCACTGAACACTAGCCCAGAGGTTCTGGAAGTGGATCAGATCCTAAGACCATCATCCACCCCACACAAGTGTTCATGTGGTGGATCTCCCAAGAAGGTGACAGCCCCAGCCCCAAGCTCTTCATGGAACAACCTCTGAAATCCAGAGCCCCAAAAGGTTTGCCCACCTCGGTCTCCAGAACAACCTGGAAATGTCACAGCATGCACACTTAGGTCACCCTGACCGCTGTCCCCAGCCCTTCCTCTTAGTCACCTCTTCCTTACTGTAATAAATTTAAAATCAAATGGGTATTACTACACTGATGGTCATTCTCATTATCCTCTCATCAGCATTAAATTAGCACCCCTGACAATGCACTGGAGGCGGCACAAGCAGGGCTGAGATAAGCAGCAATAACAAAAGCAAATCAATTCTCCATGGGAAGGGGCAGCTCCGGGTGCCCTGGCAGGCCATTCATGGCCAGGCATTGAGGGCTGTCCCACCACAGAGCCCATCTCCCCAGGGCCTCCATGCCAGAGATGCTCAGCACCCCGTAAAGGACCTCGACAAGTCAGGGACCAACAACTGGGATCCTCTGGGTGGGCCTGGGAGCCTGTGCCCATCCATGGTGCAAATGGGACGTAGGAGAGACCCCAAATCCCATTAGAGGAGGCTGTGATTAAGCAAAGCTGCTGATGCTCTTACTGTAAACTCTCTTCCATGATGGGGAGACAGGGATGCCTGTGGGACACCCTCTGCCTGAAAAACTCATCTGAAATAGCTGTGGATACCTCATCATCACGGCCCATCCCCAGCTGAGCAGGGGTTGGCTTCAACCCACCAGCAAAGGTCTCAGTGACATTTTGATCCTCCTCACTGGAAGGGGCTGTGAGGGGGGTCACCCTCCCCACTCTCTCCACATCTTCCTGGAAAATGGGCAGGAAAGGAAAAGTTGCATCAGTTAAGAGATCATTTCACCACAGCCCAGGGTCTGGATGGAACAGCCCTTGGAGCACACACTGCCAGGAGGGCTCGGGCCCTCCCCGCTCCCTGGAGTGAGGTGCACGGAGAGGTGGGACACACCCCCTTGGGAGGGGTTCCTGTTTTGAGGGAAGAAGAAAAGGACACGGACGTGGCGGTCAGGGATGTACTGTTGGCCCTGCTAATAGAAACCCTCTGTATAAACAGGGAGAGGATCCAACAGAGATCAGAGATGGTTTTTCTTTCAAGAAAATTAAACATTTAAAACATTTGAGAACACACGCCCTCACCCCCTGGACAGTAATTAACTTCTTCCTGTGCAGAGCATGGAGCACTTTCCAAAAACAGAGCTAGATGGATTATTTTTCAAAGGAAATGTTGTTGAAAGGATCTTCTGTTTTGTCCTAAAGTGGGAAAACAGTCACAGTGGCTGAGGAAGGGCTTGCTCCATGCATGTGCCACACTGTGGCTGCCTGAGGAGGTGGTACCATTCCAGATGATGCTGCTTTGGGGGCCACGTGGTATTTGAGCAGCAGTCACACTGTTTGACGGAAACAAGTCCTTGTTTGGTCATCACGGGATCCAAAAAATCAGTAAAAAGTAAACCAGCCACCAACAGCAGAAAAAGAATCCCAAACTCAACCTGTGAGGAATACATTGCATTTCCACAACGTGACAGGGCAGGGGAATCTTGCAATGTGAGAGAGGAGATAAAATCAGATGCAGATGCAAATATATGCAGCGTTCGAGGGGATTTACATCCCACGTCCCCGAATGAGCCCATCTTCCTGTGAACTTGGGAAGAGCTCAGCCCTGGTTCTCAGACCAGTAGCATGAAAAGAGGCAGCTGGTATGTGTGTTAAACAAGCACAGTGTGAATGACATCCCGGCAATAAAAGGACTCCACACTAGCCAAGGTGTTTGGTGGGAACAAAATAACTTCCCAGGCTGATCCCACCACACTCCCTGAGCTGTAGAGAGGCGGGAGCAGCACGGGGAGGCAGGGCCGGATAGAAATGGGTAAGAGCTGGTTTTGAGAGACAATCGTGCTTTGTAGCAAAGTTTGAGGTTTGGATGTTTGTTTTCAGTGCAGCTTCGGGAGGAAAATAAAACCCAACATTTTTTGGCGACACAGACTTGTGGGGAAACAGCCTTTCTCTGGTTGAAAAGGTCAAGTTTGCTTTCCATATCTCCCTCACATCAAAAATGTCCTGCAATCCCTGGAGCTCGGGAGAAAATTTCCTCTTGCAAAGTTAAGTGAGGGCAGGCCTGCGGGGAGAGCTCATTTCTTTTTCTAGTCCAGATCGAGCCAGTTGGAAGGAATGAGTCTGGGTTTGAGCACCCAAATGCCCTTTGAGGTCTGGAGTAGAGTCACCACACAGCCGGGCTGCTCAGCGGGACCCGCCTGCCTGGCAGCTCAGGGCATCCCACCCAGGGATGTTGACTCAGGGCCCTGCCCTGGAACAGGGGACAGCAGGAGCTATCATCACCCAGGGCTGCTTGTGGGCTGTGCCAGAGCAGCCCTTGTGCCTCTGCCTGGGGACAACATCCACAGGAGGCTCTCGTGGCCCCACAGAGCTGGGGGACTGTGCCACATTTGACATGGAAAATTGTGTGCTTGGGGTGAGAAGTCTTTTTTGGCTCAGCTCCTGTAATTTTTCTTCATCCCTTTTATAATCCTAAAATCATCCCAAAGTTTCCTAATTCCCTTCCTGCATCTCTCCACTCTGACTTCATCCTACAGTCTTCCCTTGGCTGAGATTTAGCTTTTAGCATCTTCACTCCAGTAAGGATCCCTCTGCGTCAGCATTGCGAGGAGTTTTGGCACCGCTGACCAGAATCTCCCTCCTAATGAGACATCCAGTGCTGAGCCTGGGAGGATGGCGAATGCAGACAAAGAAAATATAATTCAAAGCGACAAGACAAAGGGATCTGTTGGATGGGGACCAGTGCATCTGGAGAAACATCTTTGTTTTAGAGGGAGAAGAGAGCAAAAGCAAGAAAAAGAAAGAAAGGAAAAAAGGCATCCGGAGTGGGATTGTTCCTGGCCTGCAGGTGTGTGTGTGTGGGGAAGGCAGGAAAGCCCTCTGCATTTTTGACATTCGAAGCATTCACTGCAGGCTGGCCACCTTTGGCTGTTCACTCCATACTCCCTCCCGGGGTGTTGTGTTCCCGTGCCCACAGGCAGTGCACTCTGTCCTTTTCTCTTTTCCCCACCATCTGCCATTGCAAATTCCCCCGAGCATCTCCCACCCCGGCGTAGAGTTTCAACACCGTGTAGAAAACAAGAGGGAGAGAAACCCAAACCCAACCTGTGACAGCACAAGGAGGGACAGGACCCAGCTGTGCCTGATGCCCATCTCAGCGTCCTCTGGCCTCTGCCATCGGGTGCTTTGGGGGCCACTGGATGCTGGGGGCTGCCTGTCCCAGGCTGGGGCAGGGGGAGGATGGGGAATGCAGGGCTGTGCACACAGTGGGATCCTCTTTCCTTGTATGGCTGGGGCCGCCGGCGGCTCAGTCTCCCCCTAACCCCATTGTTTCAAATTACAAAGCTGCCCGATCCCACTGAGCCACCTCAGATCCAAGGAGAGAGCCGGCAGCTGCTTTGAAATCCAGACTGGAGTGACTCCAGCAGACAGTGCTTGAAACAACAGCTGGGCTCCCTCCTCGTGGGGCACAGCACCCCAGCCCTGGGTACCAGGGAGGGCATTTAGAGTGAGCTCTCTGCTCTGACTCTTGCCATGGGGTAAGGGAAAAGGACATTCAGACCTGGAGCAAGGCTCCCACAGAGCAACCAGCACCCTCCTGTATCGTGTGTGGCCATTGCCCATCTCCTTTTAGGGCCTGGAGAAGTCCCTGGGTCCTGGTAAGTGATGTACAGGGATGCATTTTGCATCCCCAAACAACCTGGTCCGTTTCCCATGGCACATGACAGTTACTATGCCGGATCTCTCCTCCAGCATGTGTCCAACTTGTTGTCTCCTGAGAAAACAATCATGGGCAAAGGTCTGGAATTTATGCCAAGCTCATTGTCCTCCATTTGGTTTAAACCCTTCTGTGCCCATCAGTGCAGCACACTCTCCTGGGTCTTGGGCCACTCACCCCTGAACTTGAGACACGGTGTGGTGGTGGGAGCTGGGAGGGTAGAAAGGGGGCACTGGAGCTGGCTGTCCCACGGGCTGATCCAATTCTTCATGCATAGTTAACTCCTGCTTGGATGGTCGGGAAGAAGAGCACAAGGCCATTGCTGGGACAAACTTGGTCATGCTCAGCCACATTCCTGCCTTCAAAAGGGTCCAGGGTGCCTGGGCCTCTGTGGACAAGGGCCCTGGGAGATCACATTACCCGGGGCTTTTGTAGCCTTAACAGCTGTGACGGGGCAGCAAAAACTATTAGTGTGCAGGGCTGTGTGTGTGAGAGGGCAGGGACCGTCCTCCCCAGCTCAGCCTGGCATTAATCCCCCAAACAGATTAATGACGCTTAGTGCTTTGAAGAGGAGAAAAGGAGATGGGAGACTAATTGGGGAGATCAGCACGACGAAAGCCAGCACATACTTCCCCCAAAGCCCCAGACAGTGGTTGGAAAATCAGCTTCTCCCTCGGGGAGCTGCATGGGGAGCTCAGCCTGCCCCAGGAACCACAGCAGGACAGAACTGTGTGGGTGAAACCTCCTTTGGGGTGTCCCGCTGACCAGGAAGGGGTGACAGGGACCAGTGGTCGTGGCTCGGAGCACACCTGGAGCCATGGATCTGTGCCTCCTGCTCCTCAGGGAATGCTGAGCTCCTGCTGCACACTCAGCCCGTGCCAGGAGCCAAATTCAGCCCTGGGCCGTGCAGCCCTAAGCCCTGGCACGCTTGTGCCTCGTCGCTGGAGCAGCCTGAACAAACGCGGGCTGTTTGCGGAGCAGCGGCAGGAATGCTGGCCCCGAGCCCGTGCGCTCCAGGGCCCGTGGCTCCCGTCCCTTCCAGCTGCCAGCCTGCTCCCTACAGCCCCAAGGGAAGGGAAAAGGCCTTGTGGGGGCTGCTGGGCAAAGAGGAGAGGATTTTTCAGTACAAACTGGTGAACCCACTCTGGGAGCGTGTTGGCTGCCCCGTGGGATGTACCCAAGCCAACAGAGCCGCAGCAGCAGCCTCACCCCTAAAAGCTGTTACGCATCCTTCGAGCTGCTCCAGCCTCTTCACCGGGGTGGTGCCTCCCTCTCCATCAGCATCACACCAAGCTGTCACCTTCCTGCAGCTCCTGATGCCCAGCCAGGCTCTGACAGGGATGTGAGCCGATCGTTTCCCAGGGTCTCGGGCTGAGATTAGAGAGTGTGTTGTGCTCCGGCCTGAGGGCTGTCAGCAGGGTGCTCTGCCCGAGGGCTGCCGTGGATCCTCGCTTCCCTAATCAGAAACTTGCAGCCACCAGTGAATTACCTGCTGTCCCCTTGACACCTGCAGGAGACAGAACCTTTCCCTCAGCCCAGCCTTGATCAACCACCACCCTGCAAACACTTGGTGGGAAAAGGGTCTCTCCCCCTCTCCAAGGATCCAGCCAAGGGGGTTTTTATTTTCACTCGTCATCCTGGCCATGATTAATGCTGCAAGGACTGTTGGTATTTCCTCTGTGCTTCCCAATAGCCCTTTGCAAGGGGCTGGCACCAGGAGAGCAGGCTGAAAGACCTCCTGAGCTAAAAAGCACATCTCTACATCATGTACTCTGGGGTTCCCAAGCTGGGGCAGCAGCAGACCTAAGTCTCTGGGTCACGGATATTGATGAAACATCCTTCTCCTGAGCTGCCCCAGCCCCCCACCCTGCCTGACTTGCAGCATCTGGACCTTCTCAGCCCACTCCCTCTTCCCAAAGAGGTACAAAAGCTCCCAGGACCAATTTACCCCATGTGGGCAGCAGGGAAAGCATTTAAGGCTTGGAGGTGTATCAGGGCCACTGCAAGCAGGAAAGAAAAATAAACAGGCAGAGGATGTCTCTGCAAACCAGCAGCCCTGGGAAGAGAAGCCACAAACCCCCAGGGCTGGGCGGGTCTGTCAGCATCATTTTCTCTTAGCTGACACAGGTAGAGCTGCAGCCTCCGTGCTGGATACATAAACCCATCCAAAACCCGCACCTCAGCTGTCACACTTCCTAACTAAATTTTCTCCAAACTTGTCCTACCCCCCAGTCAGTGGGTGACAGGCTTTGCCACCCCCTCAGCAAAGAAGTGCCTCCCAGGTCTGCCTTTCCCAGTCTGTTCCCTCACTCATCTGGTTGCTTCCCACTTCTCACCAAGAGGCTCCCAACCATCTGCAGAGACACTCTGGCTGTGAAGGGACATTTACAACCCAACCAACTTCTGCAAAACTCTCCTCGTTGCGCCATCTGTACCAAAATCTTGGTGGGAACCTTGTCCCTTCATGCCACAGCGCCTCAGCTCCCCATCCATGCTTCGGGAATGCTTTTCCCAAGGGAACAGGGAGAACCTTTGTGGACTTTCCCTTCCACCCCTGATGCTCTGGTGTTTCGTTTTTACCTGGCTCCCCCCGTCTCCCCTGTTTGGATATAACTGTGTCCATCTCTTCCCCACTGAGCTGATGAAAGACCCTCCTGCTCCCCTGTCACCCTCTGATGCTCCATCACAGCGAGCCCCTGTGCTGCAGAACCAGGAATTCAAGTGACTGCTGATGTTTTCAGGCTCATCTAACGACTTCCAGAGCCTTAATTTAATTTAATTACCATCCCCTTCTTATCTTAATCATCCTGCCTGTGTTTATAAACAAAACACTGACTCCCTGCCCCACGGCTGCAACCTGAGCGCGGCACCTCCCATCTGCACAACTCATTACATTCCTCTCCTGGCCCATCTGCCAGATGTCCGCAAGGAAGCCCGTGCAAGCCGCGACTGGAAAGTCGGCTCGGAGAAGACGCTGCATTAAGCACTCAGCTTTCATCCGCCAGACCAGATTTCCCCGGAACGCCTCCTTTGCTCCATGCCCGGGGTGAGGTTATTTGGGCTGAGGTTACTCAGCCCGCTCCCTGCTCTCCTGCTGGGGGTGGTGGTTCCCTCTGCTGCCAGCTCAGCCTCAGCCCTTCAGTCGGGGTGTATATTCCAAGCAGACGGCGTGGCTGCTTGATTTTGGGGAAAACCGGGATGCTGCGAACAGCCAGGGTGGTGCCTGTAAACTGCTGCCCTGCAAATATGCAGCAGAGAGCACGCAGGGATCCTGGGAGTGCCCTGCTGCTGCCGGCAAGAGAGGTGCCACGGCCAGAGCTGTCACAGTGGTTACACAGTCCCAAAATGAGCCCAGAAGTGCAGGAACAGTCACTCCCTGCTCAAACCCACTGCTCCTGGGAATGCTGCAGGTCCCTGCAACCCAGTTTAGAGCATCTTTTTCCTGCACTGTGGTTGTGGGGTGGACGATGGTGCAGCTGCCTCCATCCCTACCCTGTGGACTTCAAGGCCCTGTTTTTGAGCTTCTCCTTGTTGCCTCTGAAGGATGTCTATCCTCAAAATATGTCTCTTCCCCTCTAGGGAATCCTGATAATCTCAGCCACAGCTGAAGAGAGAGCTGGAAATCTTCCAGTAGAGCTGTTGTTTGGTGTCTCTCATGACGTTGGTTTTCAGTCCTTCTAGAGCCCAGATTCCTTTGATTTTCAGTTCTTCAAGAGCCCAGATTCTTGCCAGTCTGGACAAACATTGCTGAGATAACCCGACTGTTATAAAGGTGAGGTGAGCTCCTGCTAACCAGAGAGACTCTCGTAAACATTGGAACAAGGGACTTGGCTCGAATCAGGCGTAAAAACAAACTTTGGCTTTGACTTCAAAAGCCTCGGAGTTTAAAAAGCAGTTATGATGCAACCTCCTTTGTATGCGAGCCGGGATGGCAGTGCCGGCTGCTGCAGGAGGGCGGGATGGGCCGGCTGGCCCAGGGGGGCATTTGCAGGAAGCGCTGCGAGCCCAGGGTGATTCAGAGGCGGCAAGTCCCGGGGAAAGGGCAGCCCACTCCCAATGTTTGCCTTCTGCCTCCTCCAACGCTAATGAAGCTCCTGAAGGGATGCCCCGGGAGTGGAGGTATAGGGGAGGAAAGAAAATATCTTGCTCTGTTTTCTCTCTTTACTGCAGTACTTGAGTTGCTCCCTGAAATTTTCTCGGCACCATCCCCCGGCCGGCTGCGGCGTGGCAGAAGTGCAGAGCATCGCTCTGCTGAGCCCCGTCGCTCTGCTGAGATGTGGTGGGGCTGGGAAGAGCCACCAGCTTAAAGCCCTGTGCTGGGAAGAGCTCTCAACCAAAATGTGAAAATCAGCCCTTTCCCCATCGCTTGGACCCCTGACAGATTTACATCCACAGGGCAGGCTCTGTGTCCGGCCACAGTTTGTATCTGTTGGCCCAGAACACTTGAAATAATTGGTCCCTTCTTGCAGAGACAGCAGCAGTAACTTTGGGCTGCTTTGTTTTCGTGACCTGCTGCTCTCACAGCACATCCCAGGTCCCAGAAGTCCCTAATTCATTTCCCTGGCGCTGGGTCCAGGACAGTCACACATCCCTGGGACCAAGAGATGCCGACAGCACAGCCACAGCCAGTGTCCAACAGCATCTCTCCTGATGATGTTTGTTTATGCCCTGCAGTTCAGAGAGCAGCTGGGGGAATGTCCTAGTATCTGCCACCTCAGAAGTAGAAGACATATCCTGGAAAAGTTCTGGTGTGGAAAGGTTCTGGCGTGTTTGGTTGGGTAGGAGCAAGCTGAAGTTTACAACAAGGTAATTCTTCTAGACTGATGGATAAATCAGGCTCCCTGGCAGTGCTGTGGGGGTTTCTGTGCTGGAGGTCAGGTCACAGCAAGCATTTAGGGGAAGATTGGTTCAAGTCCTTGCAGACAAATCCTTTCCCAAGTACTGTGGCCTCCACATCACCCTGTGGACCACCATCCCCATGAGCAGGGACAGGTGGAAGAGAACTGAATGGTGAGAGCCCCCACTCCCCTGCAGCACCCTGGGAACAGCCACTCCTGCTGGGAGCAGACACGTGGGACCACAAACAGCTTGAAGAGACCACACACAACCACCTCTGTGTCTGACATTATGTTCCCTGTGTGTTCATTGGGGTAACAGAGATCAGAAAACCCTCTAATGTGCCCACAGCGTTGTCCCCTGCACAAGAGCAAGGACAGAGTACTCGGAGAGAGCTGTTCCCCCCGTGCTGGTCACTGGCAGGAAGGACATAGGTTTTTCCTATTGCAGCTTAGTCATGGGACTAATAAAGCCTCTTTAATCATTGTTCGTCGCTTGTACACACGCACACAGAGGCACACTCAGAGCTGAAGTGCAGAAGGAGTCAGCACCTGGCAAAGTCATTACTGGCCAGTTTAATTTATTTCTAATCTGATGCTAAGGAAGAGAAATGCAAACTGCCGCCAAGAGAAGAACTTGGCCCACGTAGGAGGGAAGGCTGCGATGGAGGCGTGTGGAGCGGAGAGGGAAACTGAGGCAGAAGAGGCTGCAAATCGCTCCATACCCAGTGGGATGGCCTGGTGAGGTGCAGTGGGGAGCCCTTGCTGTTCTGAGGGATTCCTGAGGTGTGTTATGGGGCCGAGGTGTGGACAGGGTCCTGCAGACACCACATCCCTGTGGCTGCTTCCTCTTGCTGAGGGATGGAAATAAATATTTCAATGAAACCCAGTTCCTTGGTGCAAACCACAGCTGCCCTGGAGCTCTCTGACATGGACCTTCCCAGGTATGCCTGAACTGGACTCAAAACTGCCTGGGTTTTACTTAAAACCTGTGTCCAGACTACTGAGTTCAGTGGAAATTGGAGTTGCCTAGACCCCGTCTCCGCAGGTTCCCCACCTCATTATTTCAGACATCCACCCATAAGTCTGGCTGCAATAAAACCTTATCAACCCATAAAACTCACCCTCCCCAGCACGTATTCTGGCGGCAGGGCTCTGATAAGGGGTTCAAATACAGGAAACTGCAGAGAGAGGTCAGCAGCAAAGGTGCTTGAGGGAGGTCCTACATCAACAATGTCCCGTCTGTGCAGTAAGCGAGGGACGGCGCCCATCCCTGTGGCAGCACTCCCTGTGTGTCTGTGGGGTGTGATGGAGATGGGGCAGGGTCTCCTGGTGCTGTGCCAGGCATGGTGTCCCATGGGTCACCACCCCTCTTGGAGCTTTTGATCCCAAAAGGATTCCACCCAGGGGTGTTGGGGTGAGTGCAGCCAGTGGTGACGGCAGCTGCTGAGCCTGGGGTGAGCAGTGAGGTTACCTGAGGGAACCACATCTGACAGAGTCCAATGAAACCTTTTCTCTTCCTTTTTAAATTTTTTTCCTAATTCTTGTGGAATAACACATAAAGTTCAGCAAATATTATTCAAATATTTGTGAAGTCAAGGCTGGTATCCTCATGTCTGACAGCAGCTTCCTTGCGTCCTTTCTCTGAGCTCGGAAAGATCAACCCATCTGAAAGGAAAATTCCTCAGTGACATGTTTACTTTTTCACAGCTTGTTTTCTTGCCTGGATAGGAAAGCCTGAGGCCATCAGTGTTTAAATCTGGGTTTAAAACCCGCCAGCCTGTTGTGGGCTGGCAGGTGGAGGCACAGCCGCAGCATGCAAGAATCCCTTGCCCTGAACTCCCAAATATTCTCTGCAGAAGTTAAAGATTTCATGGCAGTCAGTGCAGGGGGATGGGTTGTTCCAGTCTCCATTTAAATTTTTCGGATGACCTGAGTGTTCATTCCAGCCCAAAGCTGTACCCTTTTGTATTCATTCATTTGATCTTATCCTGTTTTTTCTGTTGGCCCAGGAAACCCTCTCCCATGTCAGTGCTGATATTTAAGGATATCATCATCCATCAGCCAAAACTTTTCAATGTATAGTGCTAAAATAAATAACAAAAAATAATACAAAATAAACTGAGCTTCTCCACCCTGTCTGCATGAGCAACATTTCCAGGCCCTGAATCACTTCTGGGGCTCTTTTCCTGGACAATCCCAATGTGCCACCCTGCTCTTGCCAAGGGGACACCAGAGCTGGGGACATCGCCCTCCCTGCTCTCACCCCATCGTCACAGCCACAGGAAATACACCCTCCATCCTCACCCCACCACAGCCAAGGAACTGTCCTTGCCCCCACAGCTGAGGGGACACAGTCAGAGTTACTGCAGGATTTTGAAATCACAAACCTGAGGTCTGGCCCCAGGAGCCTGGATTACCCCTGAGGGACCACAGAAACATTTTTAGAGGTTGTCGCACTAAAATAAGGCTAAAAGTCATGGTTCTGCCGTGGCTTTCACATATTTTCCTTTCCAAGAGAGAGGTTGTCCCATCCTATAAATCACACCTTCCCTTTTTGTTCCTAGAATCTCCTTGTGGTTGTACTAAAAGAGGCAGTTCTGGCTTGCACCAGGCTGAATGATCCCGCTTATTTTTTAGCAGCTGTCTAAAAATGTAACCGGAAGGGTTTTATTTTTTCACTTAACTGGTAAAACTGGGGAGGCTCAAGAACCAATCACTTTGCAACCCCACTGTGAACCCCACACACTTCCCCAGGGCAGCTGCACCTCCCAGCCCCATTTGTCCTCCCATGGGGTGAGCTGTGATAGGTTTGCATCGTTAGAATTTATCAATTTATCTGAGCAGCAGACTCAGCTCCAGCTCCACTTGTACCACAGCCTGATGCCAAGTCAAACCCCACAACCAAGGCTGTGGCATTGACAAGATCCTCTTTATCAGTCCAAATCCTAGCCCCGTAGAATGAAGAAGTTAGCAGAGGTCTATTTTCATCATTTTCTGGGATTGGCATCAGTTACACCCCTCCTTTAATTAACTACATGTTGCTTTGTATTCAGAGCCATCTCAGTATTTCAGCACTGGTGGATGCCAAGCTGGCAGCCTCCAAATAACCCAAGGGGCCTCATTGCCCTTTGCAAAATATTGGCTTCTTTCTAGAGCTCCTCCCAGCCTGAATATAGGAGCAGAGTTCGGGTCTGGGAGACCAAAACACCCACGCTGCCCTTCAGTGCCACATCCCTGTGCTGAGGTGGGCACTGGTGGGTCCTCCTCCAGGCCTGGCCCCCGGGGAGCAGGACCCAGAGGCACGTGATGGTGTGGAGAGGGTCTCTCTGTTCCTTGCCAGCTGTTTTCCTTTGTGAGTGGGGTGAGGATTTGAACCCAGCCTGTCCCAAGTGTCGCTCTCAAGCATTAGTCTAACAGGGTGCCTCCGTTTCCATGACCCTGTTTCCACCCTCAGTGTTACACTCCACTCCAGCTCCATGAGCTGTTCCAGATGTTTTGGAAAACCCCTTGCAGTTTGGTGAAAGCTCCAGAAAACAAGCTAATTTCTCCCATCAGACAGATCTAAAGGAGGAGGAGGAGTAGCAGAGGATGTGAGGAGCAGAGTCATGGTCGGATAATATCTCCCCAGGCCACAATCCACATCAAGTACAAAACAGGATTGATGAAGTGCTGAGGCAGGTCAGAGCTACCACAGCTCTCTCTTGAAGATGGAAGCCAAACCCCTGCAGTCCTTGTCCCTTTCCATCAGTGGGAGTTTTGCCCCTGACTGCATCAGGTGGCATTTCCCTCTGAGCCTGCTCCACAACCCTGAGGGGCTGGAAATCCACCATCAGCCATGGCAGGAGCAGGGAAGATGGATACAGCACATTCTGGAGCTGCAGCTCTGTCCTCAGGTCCTGAGCGTGCCTTGGCTTCTCCTGAGCTGCTACTGAGATGCAGATGGGATTCAACCCCAATTCCCAGAGCTGCTCTGTGAGCAGGAAAACTGCAGCCAAAGCGTGGGTGGGTCTGGGTGGAGCCTTCTGTGGATTAAACCCCTTGCAGGACCTGTGGAATCTCCCCACACTGTGCTCTTCCTGCCAGTTTGTGTCCCTTCCTCCTGCTGAAACCTCGCACTAACAAATGTTTCATTCATAAAGCATCCCTTCACCTCCCTGCTGAAATTCTCACGCTCTGCTTAGTTCTATCCATAACTGTATGGAATCAAATTATGTATAAACCCAGCACCAGAAATAGAGAGGGACTAAATCAACAGCCTGGATTCAGCCTCCACCCGAGTCAGTAGTCGCTGGAAGCTGGATCTGCCTCCAGACTTTGTGGCTGGAGCCCATCTGCAAGTCTAAGAGCCAAATTGAAAATACAGAAGAAACCAAATAACATGGCATCTCCTCGCCTTGACCACAGGCTCCCTGGGGCAGGGGCTGTCTGTTTGTTTGTCTCAAGAAGAACAATTTTACAGTCTGCGAATGAGGAGCTGGAGTGGGGTCAGGGAGTCTCCCTGCGGGAAGGGGCAGAGAGGAGCAGAGCTCACGAGGGGGAGGTGGGCTTGTTCCTCCTCCAGCTCCAGAGGAGCCGGCAGCAGGATGGGCAGCAGCAGACATGGCTATAGGGAAGGCCACACTTCCCCTTCTTCATTCCTCAGCATCACCGTGAGCCCCAAAATCTCCAAAAAGTGTGGTACTATTGGCTACCACCTCCTTGGCTTCCCCCAGTGCAGTCCCTGGCTCTGGGGTGTGACAGCAAGGCAGCTACTCCTGGCAGTAGCTGGGGAAGAGGACGGAGGGCAGCCAGGCAAAGGAGGGAGGCGTTTGGGCAAAGGCACCTCCCAGCCCCTGGGCAGGTCAGGGACTGAGGGGGCTGGTTGGGCCTCTGGTCCTTTCCAGCTGAAACAGTCCCACCCTCACCCTGGGACCTGAGGAGCTGCCACTCAGCAACTGGAACGTGTGCCTCTCAGTTTGAGCTATCCCAGTCACATCAGGAAACAAATGCATTTGGTTCCCTAAATGGGAGCAGCTTTTTTGTCATCGTCGTCATTTTTCTAGTTTCGGTCTTTGTTAGCAGCCCTTCCTCTTCCTCCGTGCTCTCCAAAATAGGAAAAAGCTGCATCTTTCTCCCCAGCTGCCTCTTGTAGGTTGCTGCAACACCCAGCGCTTCTCCTCAGCCACCAGTAGCAAAGGTCAGAGGCCACGTGGAGGGGACCAGTGCTCCAAGCTCAAGGGTTTGCTGCCTCGGTGGCCTGAAGCAGATGTATGTGGTGTCTTGCTGGTACTGGTACCTTTAGATGTGTGCCAGGCCCTGCCAGGCTGAAAACATCCCTCCTTTCACTCACCCCTGTGTCATCCCACCTTCTCCCAGAGGCTGGGATGGGGAGTGGGCCCTACATCCCTTCTGCTACTGCCACTGTCCCTCTGATGCAGCAGGGCAGGTGACAAGCTGGCTCTTCAGTGCAACAGGACCAAGAGAAGGAAGCAGTGATGGTGCAAGGCATGGATCAAATACTCACAGGTGGAGGAATGACAGCTCTGGATCCCAGAGCTGTGAACTTCTCAGTCCCTAAACCCTTTTCATTGACCAAACCCAGAGTTCCTCCACCACAAATGCCTCCAATCCCCCTCTGAGCTCCCTGGTGGTCTCCTTAGGGTGGAGTTCACGCTTCTATCAGCAGCTCCAGGAGCCTGGCATGATGCCATCTATTGTGTCCCAGCACTGATCACCACTGGTCTGCCTGGAGGAAAAACTGCTCATCCTGGTTGGAGGCAGCACCATCTCTGCCACCCTGCTGGATGGTGGCTCTTGGACAGAGCTCCCCGGGCTGGCTGCCTGCTGGGAAGGGGCTGTGCTGACTCTGGCCTTGGCACATCTTCCTCCTGGGTAAGTATTATTTGCACTTCTCTGTGCCTGGGAAAGGTCACTGAGGGGTGGGCTGAGCAACTGGCTGGAGGAGGCTGAAAGGTTTGGGATTCTGATGGTCTCATTGTTTTCTTCTTTTTAGAGTTTTTCTGCCTCCTTTGGTGCCAGTCATAATCTGACCCCAAAGTGGACCTTCTTTAGGACCCAGCCTGTAGGACAACTGCTTTCAGGGGTGATGGGGATATCAAACATAGTCATGGAAAGGCTTTTACGATGTCAGAACCTGATTATGACTCCTTATGTTAATAAATCTCAACAGAAAATGGTGGAAAAGCAGGGCTACACAAATTCCGATGTTCCCCAGACCCGAACAGTCCTCACGGAACCTGCCAATAGCCAGAAGGGCTCCAGCGCACGGGAGACACCCATAACTGGCTGCTTCCTGAACCCCAGAGCATCCCCAAAACCTCACAAGTTGCCGCCCTCCCTCTTTCCACCGCCCCAGGCTTCCCTCTCCTCCGCATCCTCTCCAAACCCACCCGCGGGCGCACGACTGCGGCTCCAGCCCACGCGCTGCTGCCCGGGGCAGGAGCAAGGCTTTGATACGTGGAGCGTGGCCCGCCTGTGCCGTGCTCAGGCCTGTTGCCACGTGGGCTCCCTGGCCAAGGGGCTGGCACGGAGCTTGCAGGGGGAGCAGGAGATGGTCGTGCTGTTACTTGTGCGCGCAGCCAAGCGCTGGAGCTGCAGCCCCTCCAGGGATGCGCCTCGTCCTCCCTCTCTGCTTTGGGGCAGTAAATCATTCAACATGGCATAAAATCTGCTCAAACAGAGGAAGCATGGCTCCCAGAGACAAACCTCACCTGGGATGCCGCTGGGAAGCACTTCTGAATCGGCAAGAGTTAGCAGTGAGGGATGAAGGGGGATTCGACAATGCTGACACCACTCCTCAGGAAACAGGAATTCAACAGAAAAGTGAGCAGGGAGAGTTCATACATAACCCCCCTCCCCCTGAGGATCTGTCATTGCTGTAGCTCTGAGCCAGAGACCACCATGGAGGGACACGCAGTACACCCACAAGCCAACTCTGAGGAGCACGACGGGGCCAAGTGCCAGCTCTCCTCCTTCTCCATCAATCACTGGGAAGAGGGAGACAGATGTCTCCCCGAGGAGTTTGGAAGGTATCATCGAGGAGCAGGATAAATCAGGTCCCTGCATATACAACAGGGTAATTATTTATGGATGATCAAACATTGGCTCTGAAAACCCCAGGCATTAAACCCCAGCCTGTGCCAGGTCCTGTGTTTACCTTCTACCTGCACCTCACAGAGCAGGAGCGATGGGTGAGGACCAGCACCAGCCGTGGCCCAAACCCACCACTCCTTTCCAGCTGGAGTCACTGGTGAGGGCAAAGGGACCTACTCTGACATGGTTTTAGCACCTTCTCCCTGGGGAATTGAGCAGGAAAGGACAGTCATTGTGCACGGAGCCTGGCAAGGTAACAGTGCAGCAGGAATGGGTACGGACCCGCTGGGATGTGCCGGCAGCAGGGACTTTGTGTCGTGGCACAGGTAGCTGCCCTGAGCCAAAGAAGGAGGGGTAGGTACAACCTGATCTCAGCCACCCTCTGCCTCAAGACTTTCACCTCTGGAAGACCCTGGTTCAGTTTCTGGCTGAGCCTGGCCATCCCCTGACAGGAGCAGCAGCAAGGTGGCAGCAGGCAGCGCCGGGTGGGATGCCCATATAAGAGCAAACTCGAGCTCCCGACCATAAACGAAACCCTCCTCTTTCATTTACTCATCTGACCTGGCGCTGCTGGGACTGATAATGCCGGTTTCCTTTTAAGCAGAGGCCAGTCATAAATAAAATAAACCAGGCACGCTTTGTGTTTCCACTCCCTTGCCTTTCATCCCCGCTCCTCAAAGCCGCAGAGGGGAAGTCCTGAGCTGGGAGCAGGAGCTGTGCCGGGGACAGCAGCAGCTCCAGGCTTGGCTTTAGTTGCACTTGTGTGGGTCCATGGCCCTGTCGAGGGGTGGGATCACCTCCCCCTTTTCACCAGGGTGGGGAAAGAGCAATGAGAGGCAGAGACTTCACTTGCAATGAGTTGCATTCACAGCACTGTCCGGGACAGAACCAGGCTCCTTTTCTTACCAGCCACAAGAGTAAAAGCAGAATTCCACACCCAGCAGCTACCCAGACAGCTGCTGGGGGAAAGGACATACCCTTCCCTTCCCCAGCACCAGTGTCTGACTGGGAGGATGATGGGACATGCTAACAGGAGGCCAAAGAATGGAAAATCTGACAAACACGTCGTTCCCAGAAGCCGCCGGCTGCGAGGCCGCTCTCGTTAGCAGGGCTGACACTGCACTGAGGGGCAGGAGGCTCAGCCAGCACCCAGCAGCGTGTGCCGGGGTGTCAGCTTCCCCCTGTTTCTCTTGCCACCTTACAGGGTGTGATGTTTTCCTTCGGTGCTCTCTGATGAGCTGCCTCGGGATGCTTGGGCTGAGCAGCTGCCAGAGAGCCTGGAGTCTCCTTACAGCAGGGGTGAGAGCTGCAGGCCCCAGCACTGACCCCCGTCCCAGCAGCAGGTGTTGCATCAGACCCTTCCAGAGTTAGAGGAGAGTTAGAGTTAGAACCATGTGTGAAATTTCTTACAATTTATCTCGGGGATTTATCTCGGGGTGCCTGCACTCTCCAGCCCTCTCCTGGCCAGTTCCATAAAGCACAGCAGGGTGAGATTGCAGAAAGACAGATACCACAGTCTGTGGCACCAAGGTTTAGCTCAAAAGAGTTTTATAGTTATTCTCTCTCCCACACTAAGCCTGGAGGAGCAGCCACACCATCCAGCCCTGGCAGAGCACTGTCATGGCCAGGTCCTTGTGGACAGCAGTGCTGGAGAGAGATCCCAAGCAGAGCTTCCAGGAGCAGGGAGCTATTGCAGAGCCGTAGATCTGGGGGAAAGGGAATGGGGGAGAGCCAGCAAAGCAGTGTCCCAAACCCTTCCTGGGGTAATAGACTCCTAAGGCAGCATGGCTGGAGCACAGGGCTGACCCCTGTTTACATGGGGGAGTTTTAGGAATTCCCTCAAGAAGCTGAAATGGCTGCAGAGGAGGTATAAATGCTGCCAGGCAGCAGATGAGAAAATCTGGAGAAGCCTTGCACGGAGGTGTGCACTGGGGAAATCACAGCCCCTGATTTGGTCTTGTGGGAAAAAGGCTTTGGGAGACCTGCCTGGATTTGGGGTGACCCAGACTCATCCTTTCAGAAGGAGCTGAGCCTCCCTGAACCCGACATGCCCTGCAGTGCCCAAGCCTTCCCCCATCCACTGATATCATTGACATAATTATTATAAACTTGACACACTTATTTAGCTTGCAGAGCCCTCCTTTTCTACATGTAGGACAGCAATTCTGCCTGGTTCTGCCCACCATCACTGTGAGTATCTCAAAAGCAGCCCTTTCTCCCTGCAGTCCCTTGCAGGCAGCAGAAACGAGCAATGAGGGATGATTTGAGGGGTGAAAACACAGTGTTGGGTTCAGACCACAAGGGGAAAGATGCAGCTGGACAGGCTGGAGACACCCATGTCCATCATCCTTCAGCAACCCAAGGAGCGACAGGTGGGGTGTCCTGTCCCTGTCCTTCCAACACCACCCCGGCACCTCTGCCACTGGCTCACAGCTCCCTTGCACGTCCCAATGCTGCCATCTGTAGCACAGAGCTCTGCTCCTGCTCCCCAGCACAGCACCTGGAGAGCTGGGAGCCGGGACAAGGAGACCGGGGCAGAGCTCAGCTTCGCAAGGTTTGGTTTTGTGAGAGTCCAAATGGGCAAATCCTGGCCTGGGACTTGGCTTTTTCAGCCCCAAGAGAGGCTGTTGGCTTCTACTTATGCTGAATTGCATTTTCAGTTGTCTGCCAAGGGCACCAGAGCCTGGGATAGTACTTATCATTCTGCTTATCTGCCGGAAATAAAACAAACATTAAATAACACCAGCACTGTGGCCCATACACGAAGGGGGTTTTAACCACGAAAGCCATGGATTCCTGCAGGACCAGCCAAGGACCATCACAGCTTCCCATGCATCCAGGGGTGGGGACAGTGCTTAATGTTTTTAAGACATTTACACTGTGGAAAGGAGGGACCGCACAACCATCTCTCCCTTCCCCGGCTCAGCTTCGTAGCAGCACATGCTGACTGCCTGTGTAAAAACACCTCATCATCGAAATTCATTGCAACGCTGCTCATTTCTTGGTGCGTTTCCATGTCAGGAAATATCGGACAAAGGCTCACTCACCCTGCTCCCAAATCCCTGCATTGTCCCCAGCAGGGAAGGGAAGTGTGGAACCGGGGCATGCTGAGCTCAGCACAGCAGCATCCCGAGCCTCTCCGGCCCCGGGGCACCACGAGGGGGAAAAGCGGCTGTGACAGAGCTGGCATCAGCTCATTTCAGGCCAGGCTGTGACTCACAAAGAGAGAAAAAAGAAAAGAGGGAGTAAAAGCAATCTCTGATGGCCAGGGTGAAGCTGAGCCCCTGTCGGAGGCACCATTTCTCCTCTGCCACCTCCCTTCTCTCTGGACCTTGAGGTGGATATGACTCCTGGTATCTCCCTCAGCTTTGGGAGTCCTTCATGCCTTAAACACCTCTGAACCCTCCGGATCACTGCCACACCCGGCTCCATCACGTCAGAGCCCAGCACTGCGGGCAGCAGCGGGGCTGGATTAGTCCCACACGCGTGAACGGGCTGACCCCGCCGGGCTCAGCGGGATTTGCTGCTCCCCATCCCGGCCGTGCCCGGCGGCTCTGACAGGAGAGCTCAGCTCGCTGGTGATGCCAACCCCCGCAAACGTGGGCTCCTGGTCTGCGGTGTCTATAAAAACCCCGCTGTCCGTGCAGCCGGGCGGGGCTGCAGCGCGGGGAAGGCGAGCGATGGCATTGCGGGTAAGCGCTGGGGACAGGACGTGGCACTGCCCGGGCCGTGTGCGGGTGACAGCACGGGTCTGGCAGTGGACAGAGGAAAGTGGCAGAGAAGGGCGGGACAGGTAGAAATGCTGAAAACCACTGGAGGGCTACTCACAGTGCTTCTCACCCATGTCCGCCTGGTCCAGGCTGCTGCAAAACTGAGCTTCGGGCAATAGGGCAGATTTTCATCTTGGTTATAGCGGGGCTGGTCTGGGGTAATGCTGCCCTGACGGCAGCAATGCTCACTCGGAGGGTTTTAGCTGAGAGCTGTGCCTTGCCCTCCCTCTGCTGGGACAGCCAGCAGCAAAGAGGGAACGGCTCTGTCCTGGGTGTGGTGTAATGATGACAAACTAAGGGCCAAGGTGAGCCTGGGTGCTGCCATCACCACTCGCTGAAGCCAGAACTCATCTCCAGCAGCTGCCTGTGCCTCGCAGGGGTGAGCACTGCTCAGAGACTTTCAGTGGCTGTGTGTGGGGTCCCAAAGCTGCCCTCCCAAAGTAGCCAGGCACAAGGGTGTGAGGCTGGCCATCTCCAACTCCTGCCCAAATGTCTCAGCTCCTGCCCAAAATCACGCATATCTCAAAAAAAGCACTGGAAATAGGAACTCATGACAGAGAAAGAAATAGGGGACGTCCTGAGCTATAGGGAGAAACAGGCACACAGCTGGCAGTGGAGATGCCAAGGCTGGGGAAATTTTCCTAATGTGAGCCGTAAGTTTGCGAGAGGGGATGCTCAGAAATGCAAGATCGTTAGAGTGCTGAAAAAAAAGTGGGGTGGAATGGCAAAAACTTCTTATTAAAATGAGTTATTTAATAAAACTATGAATTATTCAAAAAGGAACATTTTCCAGCTCATTTTATGCAAGTTTAACCTTGGAGATGGGGAGAGCATGTGGAACAGGGGATCAGGCAGGAACTTGGGGGGAAAAATCAGCCGTGTAATGCTGGATGAGCTCAGACTGGATGTCACTTTAGACCTGTTCCTCTGCTTCAAAGCATCACAAAGTTTTCTGCCTTAGATTTTGTATTGTTCAGGTGCAGAGAGAAGCAGAATATCTTTGTGTCCTGACAACAATGAAGGCATTCAAGTTCTTTAATTTTTGCTCTCTGATCCCGCTCAGCTCTTTACAAAAGACCTTGGGGACAGCAAATCCCACCTCATCAACTGGATGTCATAGAGACTTGATTTCTTATCAGTTTAGAGTCCCTGAGATTATTTAGGAGTGAGAAAAAGGCGGGGATAGTGTGCCTGTGTGGGAAGGGGAGAGAGAGAAGATGACAATGAAGAGGTGAGAAAGAAGTGTAAGGACTGAGTGGGGCAGTGCTTCTCTGCCACCTTGCTGTGTCCTCCTCCTTGTCTGCAGTTCGAGGCCCTGCACCCAGAGGGAATCTGTCCTGGATGGAGCATCGTGGTCAAGGGTGAGACCAGTTCCAGCTCAAGCATGTAAGGACAGGCTCTGCTCGCAGCTCTGCTGGCTCACGAGGGCCAGCAGCATCGCTCCACAGCTCTCCATCACTTTTCTCTCACTGTCTTAGGTTTGAGATTAATTTGCTCTGTGATCCTGGAGACCAAATCGCTCTCCACTTTAATCCCCGCTTCTCCAGCTCCAGAATCGTCTGCAACTCCTTCCTCAACAGCCACTGGGGGCAGGAAGAGGTTAACAACACCTTCCCCTTCGAAGCAAAGGAGCCCTTTCAGGTAACCCTGTGTCACCCCACAGGTCTCCTCAGGTGTAACAGGAGTAACTAAGCCAATATTGGGGTGCTCCCCACTGCCTTTCCTGCCAGCACCATACCCAGAAACATCCCCTCTCAGGCTTTGTCTCCTGTTAGCAATTCTGTTGTAACCCAGTGATCTGTAACCAGCTCTGGCACAGACACACACAGCTCCAGCAATAATCCCTGGATGCTGCATTTGTTTTCAATTTAGGCTTTGCATTACCACCAGATCTTGTTATCATGAAACAAAAAACTCAGTTATTCTCTCCTTTTGCCCAGAGTGGGGGTGAGCAGCCTGTGTGTCAGCTCTGGCAGGATTTGAAGCTCACTGACATGATGGAAGCAAGGCCCAGTAAGGCCACATGAACCTAACACAGTCTCTCTTTCAGGTTGAAATCTACTCTGACCAGGACTATTTCCACATTTTCATCAATGAAAACAAAGTCCTGCAGTACAAGCATCGGCAGAAGAATCTTTCATCCATCACCAAGCTGCAGATTCTCAATGATATTGACATTTCTTCAGTGGAAATCACCAAACGAGGTCTTTACTAGAGACCAGAGTGGGGACTCTCTCGCAGACCATTCCTCTTTAAGCTCCTGAGCCAGCCAGGGATCATTTCCTCCCCATTTCCACATGCCACCACCAACCAGGGACATAGCCATGTGTCCTCATAGTGGAAGGGATGGTCATTGCCATCACAAGCCACTACGACATCACCCAGCCATGTCACTCATGTAGCCCAGCCCATCAAAGACCATCTGCCCCTGCACCTTAGGGTACCCAACAGGCTTTGTAGGTCTGATCATCTTTGCTGCACATCAAAACCTGTCTTGAGTAGTCTGGACACCTGAATGTTACCTTAGAAATTGTGTTTGCCCAAGAGTAGGGTGTGAATGAGCACCAGTCCTCAGCTGGCCACGCGGTGAACGTGGATGTCAGGAGTGGAAAGGGGCATTTCTTTCCAGGAGCTGGGTAAGAACGATACCAGATTTGCCAATAAAATCAACCAAGGAAATCCCTGCTGAGACATCACTCCCTGGGCAGATCGATCACATCATTCAGGAGGACACGGTTGAGGTTTGTGGGATTTTGGCATCGGGAAAATGCTGCATTTTTGCTTTGAGGGCTAATAGAAGGTGAAGGTCCCTTGCATGTGGATCACCAGGTATTGCCAGGGATTCCTTTCACCAGCTGAGAGATGTTTGCTCAGCTCTAGTCCTGCCAAGTCCAGGCTTCTCAGACACACCCCCAGAGCGATGTCGTCTGTCAGAGAAGGGCAAGAGCTTGAGGAGACACATAAAAGGATGTGGTTCCTCCATCATGCACCAGAAATGCAGTTGGACTCCAAACAACAGGAACTGAGCAAACCAGGGTCTAGAAATTATGATAAGCTTGGAATGAACAAATTGCCTGGGGATACGCATGGATAGCCTCTGGCTTTTCTCTGCCTTATTGTTTTCTTTTCTCCCCCTTTTTAGTTGTCTTTCAAAACAATCCACTTGTCCCTTGCACCCTCTTCTCTTTTCCTGCCTCTTCCTTGGAGCATGACGTATCTCTGACTCCTTGACCAGGCCACAGCAGAGTAAAAGTTGTTATTTTTACTTTGTTTTAATTACACGCATCATAAACAGCATAATGTCAAATCTGAACAGGAACTTATTCCAAAAATGCAATTACAGCTGCCCCCTAATCACTCCTTTGTTCCTCAGGTATAAGACAGAGCATATTCCTGATGGAAAAGGCAAAGATGGTCCTGCCTTGCCAGTCCTTTCCATTGAGGAGAAATCACTCAGTAAGAAGTCAGCCCTGATCCATCCTCACCTTTGGATGAGGTCTCTGAACGTTGCAGCTTTGCTCCAGCCTTTTCTCAGTGCTCAAATGGGCCACCCCCAACCCTTCCTTCTATTTACAATTTCAAGGACTCGTGAGGAACGGGTGGGTGTAGCAAACCACAACACATGATGCCACAAACCTGATATTTATGATTCTGTTAAGAAGTTTGTCATGTTTTTCCAGCCTGTAGAGAACACCAGTGGGAAACCATCCTGTTCTTGTAACAAAGGGCTCATTTGGAACACAAAAAGGTGCCAAAGGGTATCTTTTCCCTCCAAAAAGAACAGAAAACATGGTTTGGAAATGGCAATGGTCTTGATGGCAAGTCAGGAAAGTTGGAGATGGTGAGACTTCCTCCAGCCTGGAATAAATCCATCACCACTGGGACGAGGGAGTAGACTCAAATTCTGGTTGTCATGATGTAACCCAAGGCTTCTACAAACTTTGCTCTCATGCCATGCCTTCAGCAAAACAGGCACAAACCCAGAAAAAACCAGGCCTGTTGGGATCTCTGTGTCATCCATCTGATAATGCTGAGCAGCATTTGAAAGGAATTGTCCTTTCTATTTGTGCTTTTTTGGGGGCTGATAAAGACAGATCATTTTTCATGGAGGAAAAGTGACGAAATGATTTATAAGGGTAATACTTTGTACTTATATGGCCACCAGCTGCATCCATAGCCACTGCTGCAGGAACACCCCACAATTTCATTTGTTCCCCAGAAACGAGAGCAAAGGACCACGGACAAACAGGGCAAAAACATTTCAAGTACAAGTAAACAAAGAGATGCCACAAAAATCAGGCAGAGACAGAGATTATGCCCTGACTCCTGGACACAGCCCCCAAGCTCCTGCCAGCAGCTGATCTCACTCCATTGCCATCTGCACCAATCTCTCCTGACACATCCCCAGCTCTGCTGCTGCCTTCAGGGTTTTATCTGCTGCCTCCTCCCGCCAAAACACGGCCAAGGGTGAAGGGGGCTGCAGAGCAAGAGAGGTCTGGGAATCTACAGAGCACTGCTGGATGCAAAACTTCAGGGCTGGCTGTTTATAGCTGTTTTGTACAGTTTTATGGGGAATGAGATGCCCTCCGAGTCTGTGACCCTGTTCTGTCCCTTGAGGAAAAACTCCAGAAAAAAATGAAGCCCTGCAATTACAATGGCCAGTTAAACTCTCTGGAGTGGGGCTGGCACACCAGGCTTGCAGAGAGGCATCATGTGCTGGTATTGAGGGGATCAAAGGGAACAAATGGATCCTTCTTCCAAATGTCAATCAGTCTTCCTGTTCATGACCTGGTGGTTGAAACTGGGGGGAGAACTGATACGTGTGAGCTCCTGCCCAGGGGTATTTTTGCAGAGTGGATGCCTTTTGAAGGGGAAGGGGCTGCAGCAGCCAGGGGTGCAGTTCTGGAGGATTCCACCAGCATTTCACTGCCCAACCTCAAGGTCAAGCTCAGTGTTTTTGCTGTGGCCGAGTGCTGCACAGAGCCAGCTGGAATGATGCAGAGAGAACATTGCTGCGGGATGGGATAGGGCCTGTCCTAGTCAGGATCTGCAGATAAAGCAGCAATTGCTGCTTGTAAGGCTTACACAAACCAGGAAGGGATACCTGAGAAAGAGAGATGTCTCTCAGGAGGCAAAGCTGACAGAAGTGACAACTTCCCACATGGGCTCTCTCTTTCCCACCAGTTCTCCTCATTTGGATTGGATCTGCAGAGCTCAGAAACGCTCTGGTTCATCCCCAGATCAACAAGGGGAAAGTCAGGCTCATAATCCTTCGTGCTTGAGCTGTGCCAGACCTCCCAGGGCCAGGGTCCCCTCTGGCAGTGTCACGGATCCCCTGTGGAGCATCTGCTGACGCTTGGTCAGAGCTGCTCCTCGGTGTCACTGACAGCACTGGTGATCACCACACACCCCAGCAGCAAACCCCAGCAATCTCCTCACAGGCTGGTGAGCAAACAGCTCCCATGTCAGCCACAGTCACGTCTCACCAGCACAGCAGCAGCCTGGGGACGTGGGACTGACTGACTGGCACCGGCCGTGCCAGCCTGAGCAAGGGACAATTGAATATCAGCCTGGGTCCTGCCTGGAGGCAGCAAAGGTGAGGGGGGAAAGGGCAAGGACTTGTTGCCAATGCAGTGACAAAAACTTTTAGGAAAGTTCTAAAAAAGAAGAACATCACACGGGTTGCCTCTGCCCCACACTCACTTTTTGCCTTGATACCTTTTTTTTCCAACATGACCACCCCTGTACAAAAAAAAAAAAACCCAGACCTACCAAATTTAATGCTGGAGGTTTAGCTACTTCCTCAGTGCTAGAAGGTAGCTCGGGTGAAGAAAGGCAGGAGGAGGGCAGTTTTTAGCCATTTAACTAAAAATCCCCTTTCTCCTCTCATTTCGGTGCCCCCCTGAGCATCTCCTGGTGGACAGCAGCTGGTCTGCAGCAGAGCTCTTCACTCACACTGAGCAGCTGCGTTGTGGCACAGCTCAGTGACCCTGGCCCCTTGTCTATGGCATCTCTAATTTCCCCCATCCCCCAAGGACTGTTTTCCCAGCACAGAAATACCTGCTGGAAGTGCAGACCTTATCAGCAGTGACTTTCTGCCTTGCATCTCTGAGTCCTTATCCAAGAGGCTGCTTATTCAGCCCCTGTGGGCTGTGACTCCTGAAATGCTCGGGAGTCCCAGGTGTTTGCTGGCAGGACTGAGGGACATGGAGGGCAAATGCACAGCCTTTTTCTGAAGAGTGTGAGGAAAATAGAGGAAAGGAGTAGTAAGTTCTGGTGGGGAAGAGGCACTTCTGAGGCCCCAGGCAGCCCAAGAATGCAGAGGATTCTCTGAATCTCTAGAAAAGAGTCTCTGCTGGAAAGCAGAGGGATGTTTCTTTCATTGCAATTAAAGAGAGGTTTGTGAAGCCATTTTAACACACAGCATCTCCATCCAGAGCCAGCTCAGTCAGAAAAGCACACTTCCTAGGCCTGATTTTGTATGCGTGGTGGCAGGTACCAGCTCCAGACGTGAAAGGCTGGAGAGGGATTATTTTCTGAAAGAAAGGCTCTGCTCTAGAGGTTGAAGAATTGGAAGCTGATGGTATCACTTTATTTGGCAGCTGAGTTATTGTGCATAGCTGCTGCCTGAGGAAAGGGTGACAGAAATTAGCCTGATGCCCAGATTTGCTGGCCCTCCAGTCCCACAGTCTGTCCAAGACCCTCTCGCCAAAGCTAGATGCAATTTATCATGTTATTTCTTCAAGCTATATGGACATCACTAGCCAAATCTCTGGTTTTAGCGGAGCACAAGACAACAGCCTACAGAGATCTGGATGTTTTCTCTGCACCATCACTCCATTGCAAGACTTTTGAGGTCTTACAAAGCACTTTAAAACCACAGTAAAGTGTAAAGATCAAAGTAAAGTATAAAAGGGTGTTATTGTCATAACACCCTTGTGCAGGTGAGGGAACCAAGGCACTTGCAGGGAATGAGAGCAGACAAGGAAGGAGGGAACCAGGTGCTTTTTTCTCCAGCCTGGTACTCTCACCCTGCAGCTCTGGAGCCTATGGGTAGGTTGGGTGGGATTTTCATGATCTATCAGGTGTTGCTCCAAGCCTTAATGAGCCAACAGGCCCCATGCTGGACTCCTCCAGGTCACAGAGCTGAGTCTGCCCCTTGTCTCCAGTGGGGCCCAGGGCTGCTGAGCAGCTCATCAGCCCAAGGAGTTTCCACCCACCTGTACTCAGACACCATCACTGTGCTCTCCCATACTAATCAGCATTTTTCTGGCTTGTTTCATGCTCCAGCCCCCACAATGATCAAAGAACCACCACCAACCCTTCATTTTCCTCCACTTACTTGATACATCCCTTTTCCAAAGACTTAGCAACTGCTGTGTGATCTGTGGCACAAAAATCTTGCTGGTTTCAAAAACGGGGAGTAAAACTGCGATGCAGCGATTTCACCCCGTCACCTCCTCCGCCTTCGTGCCGAGCTGCAGCTATTGTCAGCTCTCATTTCCTGGAGTTACTCTGTGCTGCAAACACAGAAAGATTCACTTCTTTCTGGAAGCAGAAAGACAGATGCAGTCAGTGGTGATGAGAGGGCAGTAATTGTACTTCCAGTAAATTGCCTGAGCCTTTCCACATGAGTCACTGCACAGAGAGAGGTGAGGCCTGAGGAGGAAAAAGTTTGCGACTGATCCTGACAAGAGTTTAACAGCCCCTCAAAGCCTCTGCCTGCCTGGTTTTCTTTAGTTGTGGGGATTCCTCCTAAAAGGCTGCTGGAAATAAATAACAACTCACAGATTTTCTTATGCTGTCAAAACATTGGAGAACATTCAGAACTAGAATCACATCTCTCCCTGCTTCCCAGATGATCCTCTCTTGAATCCAGAGAGCACAAATCCTAAGAATTTCCTGATTGCAAGTATAAAATAGAGGAAAGCTGATTTTAAAACACATAACACTTGACTGATCACTAAGCCCTTGTTGCAAATGTGCTCAAGTTCTAATTCTTATTGCAGTCTGATCCCTGAGGTATCAGCTTTGTGACAGCTACTGGCAAAGTATCATCTAGGCTGAGAGTAAGTAATCTCACTCAGAAAGACAAACTCCCTCCTATTGTATTCTCTAAAGTCTTTATCTCCTCTCTGACACTAGCAGATCTGGGCCCTGAGAGTGGGTTTTTTTCTGCAGAGCCTTTCCTTCCTGCCTCCCCGCATTTCCCCTCTGCAAGCCTCTGCAGCTGGGGAAAGGCAAAACAGTGGCAAATTTAAAGCCTTTGTCAGACTTCCCCCAGATGGCAATCAGCTGATGAAACCCAGGAAGATTTGTCATCTAAAAAGCCCTTTATTAGCCTGTTGCACCTGGGTATAGAGCACCAAGGAAGATGTATTGATATTCAAACGTGGAGCGTGCAGGTAGAAGGACGGAGGGAGGATTTAACAGCCCCTGCTCATTATGCTGTTTCACCTGGCAGCACCCCTGCTTGGCAGCATCAGTGGCAAACTGCTGGGAGTCATAACAGGATGAAAGGGAGCCCCACAAACCTGCTCAGACCACCAGATTTCCTCAATCACCAAATCTGCTTGATTTGGGCTTTGCTTTCAGTCTGGTTCTAAATATTTCTCCCCAGGGTTTGTGGTGCCTGTACTGAGCAAGAGGGTGAGAGCACCACACAGAACACGGGCACGGAGGAAATCCCATGATTGCTTCAAATGATCCTAGATCGCAGCTCCAGGGAGAGAAGGGCTGAATGAATGCAGGCAGTGTTAAAGGATGGCTTTGCATGTCAGCTGCCTCCTCTGCCAAGTCCTGGCTCTCTCAACTTCTCAAAGGCTTGGCTTGATGCTCATTTTCGCTTCAAAATCTTCTCTGTAAATTTGTGCAGTGATTTAGGGATCTACAGCACTGATTTCTCCTTAAAACACTCACTTTTTACTCATTACACATCCATTTAGGATCCTCTATTCAATGAGAGAGGGTGAAGTTCACTTGGTGTGGCCCTGGGTTTAAAGAGGGGCTTTGCAGGAGCAGGTTTGGCTTTCCATTCCCAGCCTGAATTTCTGCTCAAACAACAAGCAAAGACATCTGAAAGACAGATTTTTCAATCGCTCCAATGCTAAAATGGTGTTTCATTGTTCTTGAGTGGGTGAACATTGTATTAGACAAATTCTTCTGTGCAAAATTATCTTTTTTCTTTCAGCCACTACATTTCCGGAGCACTCAATCTAAAAGGCGTCCAATAAAAAGGACAGAAGATATGGAATTTGGCACATATCTGGTTATGAAAACAGACCAGTGAATATTCTCAGACATAAAAATGCACACATTCTCCATTTAAAATCCTCTAAAGGACACTGGAGATAGTTTAAATGTCTCATTCTTTGATTGAGGGAAGACTAGTGGGAGAACAAAGATTTTCACTCTCATGGAAGTAATTACAAACAACAAACATCAATTCCCAGATGTTTTTTATTTGCTTCATTATTTTATTTTCAAAGAATCTGAAGTGCACTTGGCATCTCCTTTGTATTGCCTTTGATTGTGAGCAGCGCTGGCCTCTTATCTCCTCCTGGATTCACAGCAGCATCAAAGCGCTGACATCTGTGAATGTCACACGGGAGCTGTGAGGAGGACCTGGACCACGGGGCCAGAAATAGCTCGTGTCCCCCCCAAAAGTGCGGTGCCGGAGCAGCGCTGGCACAGGGACAGAGCAGTCACCAGCAGAGGGAGCGGCAAAGCCGGCTCAGAGATCCCCGGGCACAGAGGAATTGGGGAGTTTTGTGGCTGGGTTAGAGATTTATAGGGAAATGTCCCAGAGAAAAGTAGATTTTTTTTTAAATCCAGTGTGAGTTAACACACGGTGATGTTGTTACTCTCTGCTGATGGCAAGAGAGGCAGGATTCAGTTTTACTTGTGGTTATCTCAGCATTAGAAATGCTCACACACAACATCCCAATAGATCCTGGGAAGGGGAAGGAGTGTGCATAGCACTGGGGCAGATTTAAGGGCTGGGGGTATCTCCCTTACCCTGAGGTCCTCCTGTGTCCCTGCCATCAATCAAAAAGAGCGAGAGGCAGAAGGGGTAAGTGGCAATGAAGGTGGGTTTTATCCGGTGCTTTCCAAGGGCAGTGTGAACAGCACCTCCCGGCAAAATCGAATGGGAAACAGTTCCACCAGTGCCAGTGCTCACCCCTAACACCCTGGAATGTGCTCCTGGCTCACCCAGCACAAGCAGCACCATTGGCAGTCTGTCCTGGTAGCACCAATCCAGCCCTGTTGGACTGAGACAAGCCCTAACTTTGTTTCATCTGTGTGAAGTGGGAAAACCCCATCCCACCTACCTGCTGAGCAAGCACAGGAGGAGAGAGCAGCTCTATCCTCACAACAGGCCTTTACCTCAAACTGTGCCAGCTGAGACACATCAGGCATGTCGGGATGTGCACTGGGAGAAAGCCAGGAGAGCCAGGAGCCCTTTGGTCAGGTGCCAGCCATCACACAGAGGTCAGGGATGCAGATGCATTGGGGACCACACAGGGCTGTGTGTTCCCCAAATCCTGGCAGGGAGCCTGGGTACCAGGGAGAAAAGTTTGAGCAGGGAGAGCACATGAGTTGCTGGAAGTAGATGCACAAGGAGTGGATTTGCTCTGCCTTCTCACTCCCAAGGTCCAGCATAAGCTGGAAAACCCTCAGGGTTTCCTGAATTAACAGCCACCGTTGGGACAGGCAGAGCATCACTGCGGCTCTGTGTGACACCCAGCTCCTGCTGCAGTGGGAGCAGGGAGGTTGTGCTGAGGCTGCGAGGCTAAATTTACCCTGGCCCGGGACTCTGATGCACAGTGGGCAGGGCAGGTTTGGGCACGTGTAGCTGGCATGGGAAATGTGAGGTTTTTTGAGATTCTGGCAAAGCCCCAAAGTGGCTGACTCACTCCTCTCAGGTCACTTGTTCACAGCTGTAACTCCAGTGAGACCAGTGGGTTATTTCTGATGCATTTTGCTGTATGATCACAGCCCAGCCCCTTGCCCTTGCTGCTGAAGGATGGCTCCTGTCTCCAGTGGACTTTATTTAGCTTCCACTTCAAAGCTGTTCCGTAAGAGGTGAACCAATGTGAAAAGGGTATGGCATTTCTTTTAGTCAGAGATTCCCCATCTCGAGTTATCTGGTGACTTTGAACTCGTTGGAATCAATGAACTTGTTATAATCAATGCCCTGTCCTCTCTGTCAGCTGTACACAGTGTATGGATTCGTCATTTGCTGCTAGAGATGACTTGGCACTTGTGAGTTGTGTCAATGGATGCAAAAGCAGATTCATTCTAATTATATCGAACCATTGATTAACTTAGTAATTTAGTCTCGGAGTCCTAAAGGTTCCTCAGCAGTAAATCGTGCGAGTTACAAATAAAGTGCACTGAGGAGAAAAAAAAGAAGTTAAATGTATTTATCAGCTTGAACATTTGGAAGGCAACTACCAGAACAAAACAACCCCTGGCACATTTCTGCACTCTCTTCTCTTGTATTCTGTTAATACCCTACTAAAAATGTTGACTTAAACACCTCCATCCTGTGTTTTCCGTGTGTAATGGCAGATCTGCTGTAGGGAGGCTGTCAGAGGCTGGCAAGGGCTCGGGCACGTGGAGATTTCCAACTGCCAGCTCTGAGGCTGGTCTCTGTAGTTGCCTCATTGCAACAGATCTATTTGCTCATGGAACAGCTGTGAAACTGCAGCAGACTTTAGGTATCCAAGGGAGTATCCGTGCATTTCACTGCATGGAATAATGTGTACCTTGTGCTCTGGGCAACACTCTGCAATTAGTTTGTGGAAGTTGTTTGTCTCTGAAGACCTATAAATACACATATACGAAACTATGGGAGAATGAGCTGTTACATGCTTCAAGCAAATGCATTCTCACGCAGGAGAGGTTTGCAGGCTGGTCACATTTGCCTGCCACCCCTCCCAGTGTAGCTCCACCACTGATCTTTCTTTCATTTCACGTAAGGCTGACCAAAAATATTTACTTTATTCTTTCACATGCATAGAATAAAAAGGGTGGGGAATTTCCCAGTGAAATCAAGGGCATGCACCGTTCAGTGGCAAACAGCCTCCACTGGGCTGTATTTGTTACCTTGCTCTCCCTCAGAGAAGGCAAAGAAAGAGAATAAAAACTAAACAACTCAGGCAGAGGTACCAATTCCTCTCATCAAACATTTCCCCCTGTGATTCACTGGTATCCTCTGAGCACCTCCAGTCAAAAGTTCCATTTTACAAACCAGCCTTGCTCCCCAGCCGAGCCCTTCAACTTTTCAAGCGACTTTTCCCATAACCATTCCTTTCCCCCATTCCTTCAGTTTAACGGAAAAGACCAGAAGTTGGGTTTCTTTATGCAGCGCTCCTCGTTCGGGTGAGCTCCCATCACACCTGTGGTGATGTTAACCCTTGGCGTGCTGGGATCCGCCAGAAACTCAGGAGGGTAGGGGACGTTGGAGTAGAAGTGGAACTCCCGGGCCCCTCCCCGCTCTGCTACAGCTGAGCCCTGAGACCCTACGAGAGGAGGAGGAGGAGGAGGAGGAGGAGGAGGAGGCG
>VWZW01000753.1:1135451-1154923 GCA_013397115.1 Edolisoma coerulescens | reverse complement strand
GGTACCGGGGGTCTGGGGGCAGCCCGGGGCGGGGGTCCGGCAACGCGGCCGCGGGAAGCGCAACTTTCCGGGGAAGGAGTGACTGAGGGACGGAGAGAGCCGGGGGAGTGGCGGCGGACCGAGGCCGGGGCTGCTCTTCGGGATGCGGGGGGACCGGGGCTCCTTCCCCGTCCTCCCAGCGGAGGCGCCGTCTCTCCGCGGCCGGGCAGGGGCTCCCGCTGGCCCCGCCGCCGCTGCCAGACCGGTGCCGGTGCCGGTGCAGCGCTGCCCAGCCCGGCCGCCCCGCGCTACGGCCGCTTCTCAACTAAGTTGCGGATAAGCCGCTGCTGGCCCGGCAGCTCTCCGTGAAGGGCGATCGCTGCCCGGAGCCCCCGCTGACCCCTTCTCTCCACACCCTCTCTTGCAGGCACGGCTGATCCCAGCTGGCCATGTCCGGAGCACTGGAAGCAGCGCAGCAGGCTCTGCCCCGTTAGCCCAGGTTGCCCGGGGGGGGACTCAGCCATGGATTCGTCCCCCCCAGAACTCGGGGCCCCCCCTGACCTTCTGCAGCTCTGGCAGGAGGAGAACCAGACCCAAGGTGGGCTCTGGAATGGCAGCCAGGAGCTGGGGTGGGAAGAGCTGGAGAAGATGCTCTTCCTCTTTGCGAAGGAGCCTGTCACCATCAGCCTCACGGTGATGTACTTGGTGTCCTTTGTGGTGGGCTTCGTGGGCAACATCATGTCCATCAGGGTGCTGACCCGCAAGCGCCGGAGTCGGGTGTCCAGCCTGAGCGCCACCCGCAGCCTCCTCATCAACCTGGCGGTGTGTGACCTCATGGTGGTGTGCATCTGCATGCCCATCACCGTGGGCAACCTCATCTACAAAGCCTGGGTGTACGGGGACTTCCTCTGCCGGGCAGTGCCCTTCATCCAGGCTGTTTCTGTCTCCGCCAGCGTCCTCAGCCTGACCGTCATCAGCGTGAACCGCTACTACAGCGTGCACAACCCGCTCAACGCCCGGTCTTTCTTCACCCAGAAGAGGATCCTCAGCACCATCCTGGTGGTGTGGTTGCTGTCCTCAGGGATATGCATGCCCCTCATCTTCATGAACAAACGGGACGAGATTGGGGTGGTGGAGGGCTTGCCCCTGGTGTTTTCCATCTGCAGGGAGATTTGGCCTCAGGAGAGGCTCAAGCAAGCCTACAACTTCCTGCTCTTCTGTGCCCTGTACTGCCTGCCCGTCCTGTTCAACATGGTCATCTGCTTCCTCACGGTGCGCCGGCTGTGGAGCCGCAGCAGCCAGCTGAAGGAGAGCTCTGCCCTGAACCGATCCCTGCCGGCCTCCAGGCTGAAGATCCGCAGGAAGGTGGCGCAGATGGTGGTGGCCCTGGTCCTGCTGTTCGCCATCTCTTGGCTGCCCGTCTACCTGATGGACATCTGGATTGATTTCAACATCCCCAAATCTTTGCAGGATGTGACTCCTTCTCCTTGGATCCTGCAGCTCAGACCTTTTGCCCAGTGGCTTGGCCTCACCAATTCCAGCCTCAACCCTATATGCTATTGCTTTGTTGGGAACCTCTACAGGTCAGCCAAGGAAATGAAGAGCAAATACCACCAAAGGATGGTCTCTCTCTTTAACTTCTCTCTGTCTGAAGGGACAACTCATTCCTCAGTCCCAGAGCTGCTCTCTTACCGGAGTTCAGTGGATCCTGCAAGGAAAGGACCCTCCACCACCCCCTCCATGGGCAGGAGATGTCAGGGAAGTCCCAGCCATAAGAACAAGTGTGGACACTTGAGCTCCTGCCAGCATCCGCCTCTGAGCACTGTCTCCAGTGAGAACACTTCCTTGTAATTCTGCTCAGGAAGTGCCACTCATACCCTCATCTGCATTTAAGGACTCCAGAGATCTTTCTGAACCCGGTATTTTAATGATGGAAAAGAGCTTTCTTCTAATAACTCTTGATGCCAGTTCAAAAATGCTGTGACAGGGGAAAAAAACAGGTAATGACATAAAAAGATGGTGTATTTTAACTCAGACGAAATTTTAAGGCAAATTATTTTTACTGGGGACAACTGGATGTGCAGCCCGTTGCCCAGTCAACAGTCACATAATTAGACAGATCAAGTTCCCAACGAGTGAGGTCTCCCTGCAGCTCCATCCCTGGATGCAGAGATGCTGTTTGGACACAGCAACGATTTGACTGCTTGCTGCTGCTCACACTTGCTGATGAAGAGCAGCGATAAGAGGCACTCTCTGCTCCAAATCCATCAATTGTAGTTGCAAGCAGTGAAGAAAAGCTGGAAACAGCATCATAAAAATTAATAGTAAGTGGTGAATTTCACACACTTTACCACTTGAGATTTCATTGTCTGCTCGTATTGTTTCACTCCTCCATGCAAAGAAATTCTCCTTTCGTGAAGAGACTATGCCAGAAGTACTAAAGCAACCATCAACATTCCCCATCTGGGAATTCAGAAGGGATAACGTGGCCTCAGAGGTGATTTAGGAAATGCAACAGGAAAATATCTTCTGGGGCATCAGCTCTCTTTCTTACAGCAGTGTTCCTGTGTGTGGAGTGGAAAGAACTGGGCATCTATTAACAAGATTTTCACTTGAAAAACCAGCCTTGTTCAGCTGTGTCTGTACCAAACAAAGTCAATGGCATATGAAAATAAAAATAGAAAGTGGTTTATAGCTAATAAAATCAGAAACAACTAATGCGATGCTATTTGTCTGCGAAGGAGAGAATAAAAGTGCTTGCTTTTCCTGAGCATCACAAGTAGGTTAAAACCTATTTCGTCCATCTTCTCCTTTAAAGGAGACTTTGATAAATAAATTGTGTACTTCTATTATGTTAGCATTGAAAGGCTCCAGTAAAGCTTGAGCATTCTGTTGTTCTGAGCACTGGATCTGTATGCATAAAGGAGACCTTTCTCCCCAAGATCTAAGAAAACACATCAGACCAGGCAACAGGTTGGAGGGAAAAAATGTACAACAAAGATCCAAAAGACTGGAATGATAACAGAGATGAAGCCCTTCCCTGCCCGATGCCAGGAGTGAGGGGGTGTGCACCATCTCCTGGTGCCAGAAGAGTCCATGCCCAGCCACTTGTGCCCCAGCACCTGGCACAGCCAGTCTGTCCTCTCAGCAAAGTCCAGACTGGCCACAGCAGTGTCCCTGCGAGAGGATTTTGGATTTAAAGGAACTCAGGCTTCCGATGACTAGGGGCTTTTTTTTATTATTATTACTGAGCAAGGGAAGGACGTTTAAGGAAATCCAAGTTTCACATAATATCCTGCTGCCTTCCAGGGGGCCTTTTGTTGGCAAAAAAAGCAGAGACAAGGAAACAGCCGTTCAACCTAACCCTTGCAATGATCGCTCAATAGTGTTTAATGTTAACAATGATCTGCCTGGGAAGTGAAAGGCTCCTCCTTACCAGGCAGTGCCATCCACAATTTGTATTCTTTTTATATGAATGTACAAGATGTTACAACTACTCAGATTTATGGCTTTTATGTGTGCTAGAGATGAGAACATCTGCATTTTTGCAGGTGATATAGGAGTGTACCGACTGCCTGATCTTTTAGTAGCTGTGGAGAAAAGCCTGTAGAGATTTTTGTTTTCTCTTTCAAGGCATATTTTTAGGGCTGGCAAAATGTGGCAGACTGAGGAGCATCAAAAGCTCGCTCTGAATGCCCACTGATTCCACATCTGTGAAAAGATGTTCTCCATCCCCAGACCAAATGTAACACTGGTATTGTAACCCCTACGTTGCCCTGACCAGTGTATTTAATCCTGCCCTGAATAAACTACAATGAAAGGACCATGGAGGTGCCAGACCAGCTCCATTCCCTGTGGTGGCCTGGCTCTGAAAATGGACAGGATCAAATGATGCTTTCAAAGATTCAAGATATCCATGTTTTAAAACATCCCAGAGCAGGATTTTTTTTCTCTGAATTCATGACCTGATGCCTGGGTCCTGCCTGAAAGTCTCTGCACCCTCCATGGAGGCAGAAACACGAGGGACTGTGTTTTCCTGAGCCTTCCCCTCCTGATGCGGGTGCCCGTGCCTTCCTCCAGCCCCACAGCACTCCTGACCACTGAGATTCACTGTGGCAAAAGTCACTCCCACTGGGCAAGGTTATCTCCTCTTCACACTTCTAAATGTATTTTCCAGTTTCCTTCAGTGTCCCTGTTTTCCTATAATAAAGTCGAATTGCTCACTTAACTCCTCTTTGTCTCCTTGGTTGCTTCCTCTCTATCCCCCACACTCCAACCACTTCTCCACGGTCTCTACAGCGAAATCTCCCCCCGCTTCTCCCTGTTATCACTCTCTGCCTGTGAATTCCCGTCGCTCTAATGACCCATTCACGTCTTCACTCCCCTGATGAAAAATCCCTTCCTGCCCTGCTGATCTGAATGGCTCCTTTTGTGCTGCAGACACCTGTTTGCTGTGCAGAACGCTGATTTATTTTGCAGGGCTTCACCCAGTGGCTGCCAGGTAGTAATGGATTTCGGTCACTCTCACCCAAGGGTAAATGAGAAGCAGTGACGTCAATGTGGAAGCCACACAGCATCCTGTGAGCTGCCCGGGCTCTGGCAGAGATTTTATTAACCTGAACAGGTCTGTGGAACGCAGCAGTGCCTGGCTGACTCATCCTGGATCCCAGAGAGGTGAAACCTCAGCATTCGGGAAGGTGGCTTCTTCCTTCTCCTATCTGATAAAAGATCTCTTTATATTTAGGGCTGACGAGACATCTGAGTGTCCTCCAGGCCACACAAGGTCCTCCTTTCAGATGGCAGGTGCTTTGATAGGCATTCAAGGGACTCCCGGTGCTTCGAGGAATCGGGAGCAGACACGGCTCTGGCTGCTGAACGCAGATGGTTTCCTCATAGGAGCTCGAGCCGAACGTCTCGCACTCGGTGTGTGGTTGAGGAAATGTGTTTCTCTCTAAATGTACCCGGGCAGACTGGAAATGTGAATTTTAGGTGTCTCAAGGACAATGTTTTCCCACAGGGATGCTGCTAATGCATCTCAGTCCCACTCTTCCCCCATGGGTCTTCCTTCTCTGCTTTGCTGTTTAAATCAATACAAGCATTTTACCACGTTACTGAAATAGGACGTTTGAAACAGCTTCACTTAGAATCACTGAATCATTTAGGTTGGAAAAGACCTCTAAGATCATCAAGTCCAGCCATTAACCCAGCACTGCCGGGCCCCCACCAAACCATGTTCCCAAGTGCCACATCTTTTAAATCCCTCCAGGGATGGGGGCTCCACCACTGCCCTGGGCAGCCTGTTCCAATGCTTGAATCCATTTGCTGTGGTAAGGACTTACAGGCAGCTGCTGCTCTCTCAGGCATATTCCATGATTCCTTGTACTGTCAGTGCTGCCTCAAAGATGCGACAGGTTTATTTTCTGTGAACCACGGGCGAGATGGAGAAGAGACAATCCTTCGTACCAGGTATCATCGAGGTACGTACAATCACGACCGCTACATAGCCCTCGTGTGGAGGTTGATGAATCACTGTCCCTTAGAATAAAATACTCAGGAGAAGCCAGTAGCCAGTGAAAGGATTATACAGGATGTGTAAGGGCAAGCAGCACCTCTTCTCACACTGTGGGCTCACAGGCAGAGGAGGTGGTGAGGGCTAAAAGCAATAAAAAGTGTTCAGGAGGAGACCAGACAGTTCACAGGAGAAAAGGCCATCAGCAGCTATTTAAAACCATGATGAAACTTCTGACCTAGAGAACATTGGGTATATAACCTGTAATTTCCACTCTTGCTCCTTCCCAGGGTGTGCTACCAGCCATCACTGGGAGCTGGCTGCTGGGCTGAGCGTTGTTTGAGCTATTCAGCATCCTTGTTTTTACATCCCTATGGAAAAACCCTCCAGGTTAAAGAGCAAGGCAAGAGCAGAGGATGATTTCAGACCTGGAATAATTTGGTCAATGGTAAAACTTTGCAAGATGCAGTCACCTGGAGGTAGGGCACGTTAACGCTGACAGTGCAGGCTGAGAAATGCTCGCTCAGGCACTTCCAGAGCAAGAGCTGAGGAGCCCCAGGGGATGGTGCATGGTGCCCACTCCAGTGCAGCACGACAGAATCAACAGATCCGTCCCTCTTCTGATATTCATCAGCCCTCTCAAGGGGTCAGCACTTTCACTGCAACATCCCAGGAAGAATTCCCTCCAAAGGGAAATTCCTGCCTGCTGGTACTTTACACACAAATAGGATGGAGGCTGGCTGAAGTTATCCACAACACCAGCAGCCCCAGCACAATTCCTCCTGCACTCCCTCCACCACAGCACATCCCACACACAACAGCACCTGAGCTCTTCTGACCTGAGGTATCAAAAAGAACAGGGAGACTCCAGGACTTGCCCGGGTTTCCAGTGCGTTGCAATTCCCTCGTAAAGAATCAGAGATCTATCAGTGTGAATCTTCTAGGAAAACACAATGCACCTCAGTTTACATTTGTGATTATATTTGTCATGAAAATAAATCACTAGCCCCTAGAAGAGCAAATAAAGGGGCAGCTATGAGCAGGTACAGCCAAAGAGATTGGTGGAGCCCTCTGGGAAAGTCAGCCTCCAGGAAAGTGCTGCTTGCCTGGCATGCATAGGGATCGTATAAGACTTTCCCAAAATTTCTGGGGATGAATGGCTACTGGTTAGGTCAGCCCAGGGGCACAGGAGCTGCAGTAGTTGCTTTCTCTGCCTGCTAAACATCTTTAGGCAAAGCCCTCAGAGTCAGAACTGACACAACATAGCTGCAAAGTCAATGCAGCCTCATGTGACTGCCACCCCCAGGCTCCCCTGCCAGACCCTGAAGGAGTCTCCTGGCTGCCCTGATCTAGGGATTTTTCCCTCCTTCGCTTGAAACAACCAGGAAATATTTTAAAATATTTCAGCAAAAACAGATGGATGCAGCACTTGCAGAGAACATTTTTCCAAGTGAGGAATCTACACCAGAGAGTTCCTGTTTGGTGTCTCTTGCTGATTGCAAGACACCCCCAGAAGAAATCAATGCCCGGAGTGCACTGGTGAGCAGCTGGCTCAGGACTGCCCGAGCAGGGGGCACTGATTACCTTGTGATTATTCTCACCCCATGGGGAGAAGGGGAAGTCTCATGGAGCTGCAATGTGACCTTTGATTTTAAATGTCTTCTACGCTCAACCTTTTCCTTCTTAACTCGTTGCACTCTTAGACAACTGGTTCTTGTTGCACACTGCGGGGTGGGTGAATTATCCAAGGATAATTTATTTTAAAAGCACACATGAAGTATTTCTGCACCTGAAAGGTCCGAGGATTAACAGCTTGTCCCCACATGCCTTACCCTTGTCTCTGTGAGGTTTTACAACACTGAGGAGCACAAAATGCTGTGTGCACTGTAGGATAAAATCACCAAACTTAAATCATTCCTTTACCTGGCAGGCATTTCCCAGCCACAGCCCTCCTCCAGACTCTCTGGGGCCAATCTGCAGAGCAGTGAGCAGTGGCCTCCCCCTGCCCCTGCCAGAGGTGGCTGTCCTGTGGCTGGCCAAGCACCTCCAAGCACAAAGCACCAGCATCCCTGGGTGTGCAGGCTGCTGCCCCAGGTGCTGCAGAGTCTCTGCCTTTCTTAATTTTCCACTTGAGGTGTTTTCAGTCAACCCCCGCTTTCCTGTCCTCAGCCATTCACCACAAGAATGGAGCTGCTGAATTAAAGGGCTTTATGAATGAGTCTTTAGGCAGATGTGTCCCATTACCCGGTGCTCACAAGTCGTGAGCTGCTATTTCTTCGAGTAAGGAAGGAAAATGTGGCAAAACATTCAGGAAATAAGCTAAAAGATAAAAAGGGGAAGGAGAGAAAGTCCAGACAGTGAAATAAAACCATCTTAAGTCAATTACTGAGGGAGAAATAGATCTGCCAAGGATATTAAAGCTCTCATCCACCAGCTAATCTCTTCTGATAAAGGTCTCACTGGCTAAACTAATAACACTATTAAATCTGCTGTAATCAGTACAGAGGCAGCCCAAGGATCTCACAAAGTCACATGCCTGGAGGAAGATCTTTCCCAGCATGACTGTGCACAACCAGCAGCAGGTGAGCAGTACCTACACCTGAGATGCAGCATAATTGCTGAGGGACTGTGACTGAGTCACCTCCCTAATTGCCTTCCTCAGCTGAGAACTGAACCTGGAATTCCTAAGGCTTCATCCAGCACTTCTGCTTTGTCAGACTCTTCTTCTGGGCTCTGGTAGCACAGGAGCAAACAATGAGTTCCTGCACAATCAGTACAGATTGGTATTTGGGATGGGCTGACTCATTAAGCTTCCAAAAAGGTGTGATGTTCTTCTGCAGGAGCTAATGGCACAACACAGCCCCTGGCAGAAATGCATCAAGGAAAGGGGATGTAATGGCCAAAGTATCCAAAATCCTCCTCCTAAATCCTCTCAGCAGGGGCAAGGCTGCACCCTGCTCCTCTCTGAGTGGGAGGGGAAACAGACTGTGGGGGGACAATCAGGCCTGTGAGGTCCACGTGGTGACTTGGAACATCAGGAAGGAGGTGCAGAGGTGCATCCATGCAGTAGCACGAGACAGGGATCAAGAGTTCGTGCAAAAGCATTTTTGATGTCACCTCTCCAGCACGGCTCTGCCTGCCCAGCGAGGCAGTGGGGATGCTGCTCCTCTGTGGCAGGAGAGCGTGCCCAGGCTCCTTGCTCCCCAAAAACATGCAGATCCTACTTCTCTTTCATTCCCTCTCCGCCACTGTTGGCTTCAGCAGAGTTTCTTCTGGTTCATACCTGCAGGAGATTAGGGTGAAGCGCACAGTGAATGAAATACTGCCGAGGCGAGGCTGCTGTCACATCAGCTGCTGTAATTCCATAGCCTTAATGGATCTACTCCTAATTTACAAGTGAGAGCTGGACCTGGCACCACAGACTGAGCACAAAGGTGTCATTTTTATACAGTCAAATTTATATCTGAAATAAATACCACATTAGTTCTTTCCAAGAGGTCTGAGCTGCAATGTATTCTTTTCTCTCCCCGCGGAAAGGTGAAAATCTCACTAATGCTTTCATTACCCTCAGGTCTCAAGGCTGGATATTTTTTGGCCATCTGCTTGCTCCACACAGACTGTCAGGGGCCAAAATGGGCAGCTGTGTCCTCCAGGGAGTCCTCCAGCAATTTGGTCTGAGAGATTTTAAGCCCCTTCCTGAGGCTGCCTTTTGCTGGGAACGACACAGTCCTGACGATGTGCAGCTTCTTACTGCAAAACTTCAGATAATGAAGAATAAATAGTCTTCCATCTGTATGGGCTTTTCTTGTAGACTTCAGAAATGAGGAATGCTCACATATGAATACACTTCCCAATAACAGTGTAGGTGCATCAAGTTTAGAACAGAGTGGTCCCTCCAAAAGTCGGTGAATATCTGTGTGATCACAGGCTGTGAATGGAAATTCATGGCTTAACCAAGACCATGTCAGGCAGGACCAGCTGTGGGAGATTCAAATGGATCTACAGACACATCCTGGAAGGAAAACACCTACAGCAGCCACGTTTCTGCATCTGCAAGCACAGCGTGGGAAGACTGAGTAGGATGGGTAAGTCTTTGCTCTCAAATAACAAAATACTCTTTTTGATCTCATCTCCTTAATTCTCTTCCTGAAGTCCAGGCATGACAGCCCAGAAGCCAGAAAGCTGCCAAATTTGTCATGGAAACAGCAGAGCTTTTCTGCAAGGCTCAGTGCCAGAACTGGAAGCCAGAACTCCAAGAAATAGCAAAGAACTCTTTCTCAGTCATTTGCTTCATCAAGCAAAAAAGCAAAACTTTGGAAAATGGGGAGGGGGGGGAGGGGAGGGGCAGTGATGGATGTGGGGGTCTAAAAGTGGTAGTGGAGCAGCTCTCCTTCCTGCATACCCACAGCCAAGGGAAGCCAAGAGAGGCACTGCCAGGACACGTGGAAAGCTCCTCACTCTGGGCTGGCTTGGCTGCAGAGGTACAACACAACCGGACAGCAAGACCTTAAATTTCTTATCTGCAGACTTGAAGCTGCTAAACCAGAGGCAATCTTTGCTGCCTGCTCTTGTAGCACAGAAATAAGGGCCATAACCCACAGAATCCTCTCATGCTGGCAATTAGAAGTGACTGGAGGAAACTCTCAGGGCATGGCACTTTCTGATGAAGGTCTGTATCCTGCCCCGTGGGAGCAGAGATGTGCAGTGCTGGTGAGAGAACTCAAAAGGAGTGGGAAAGAGAAAAGCAGTGTTTCATTTGTGCTGATAAGCTTCAGCATGTTTGGTCCAGCAGCCTTTGCCCATGGGAAATGTTTTGATAGATTATTGTTGTGGGGTCTGTTGGGGCTTTTTGTTCCCAAGTCCTTTTCTCAGCTGCGAGAAAAGTTAGGAATTAGACTTTTTTGTTCCTTGGCATGCTGTGCTGGAATTAGAGAAATCTGCAAATAAAGGGGTGAGATGATGGAGTGCAACCCTGAACAAAGAGCTGGACACAGAGTTGAAAACAACACTGATTGTGAAGCAGCAAGAGAGTACCTAAACTGAGTAACCACAGGTGAGCACTTCTGCTGCGAGGAGCTGCTCAAGAACCAAACAGCCAACACAGGGACTACACAAATTTGTCTTATTTTATATGCCTCACCTCTTACTACGGGATGGTCTGCTGTGCACCCAGGTGAGGGGGAGGACAACTGCCCTGCTGTCCTTTCCATTGCCTCTCAAATGGAAAATGGTCCCCGTGCCCTCCTTGTAACATCACATGAGCTGAGACTGGACTTCCCTCCGTCCTGCCATCCCCAAGGAGGTGCCAGGAGCCTGATGCCACAAGCTCCGCAGCCCATGGCTTTGGTCCAGGGGGGGCTGGAGACACACAGGCTCCATTGCAGGGACTGGACCTTCCAAGGGAATGGGATCTGCATGTGTTTGAAAGCATTGGTCCTTTCTTTGCTCCTATTTTTATTGCTAGCCATTTAAATTATACAAATGAGGTTTTCTCTTGTTTCCTCCCCAGAGAGTCAATGCATTAAACAAAACATTAAAATACAATCACGGAAACTCTCTCATATATATTTATAATGTCAGAATTGCTGGCATTAATGCAGAAGTGGTTTCTTCACACTTACCTCTTCTCACTGCTTCTATATCCAAAATATACAGCACACAAAAGATAAACACATTAAACTGCCCAGCCATTAACACATCTGCCATCCAGAAACAAACGCAAGGAACAAATTTACAAGGAAAAGCCAATGAAGGAGACAAACACAATTACAGTGATGTGTCTCCACCACTGTCTGATCATTAGGGGTGATGATAAGAGAAGTGTCATTCCAAAGACTCTGGCTATTTGGGAGCTGTTTCCAGCATGAAAAGCACCAAGAAGAGAGAGAAAAAGCAAGGTGGAAAACCCACAGTGATCCAGGGCAAACAGTCTGGTTTGCTACCTGTGCAGGAACCCCCCAGAAATACTGAGGGACAACTGGTACAGAAGGCAGAACTTAAACCATATTTTCAAGAGTTACACCTGAAATATTCCCCATTTTCAGAGAGAAACAAGACACCAAGAGCAGCCCTCAACCACACTCTACAGGAGAGGGGGGTAGGAAAGGGTGAAGGTGCTCAGAGCTTCTCAGCACCAGCAGACAGAGCAGCCACCACCTGCTCCAGCCCCTCCATCACTCTCGAGCTCCATGACATGCTCAGCCCCAGCTCAGCCAGTGTGCTGTTTCTTTCCCCAATCAAGCTGTGCCCTGGCAAGGTGCCAATGTCAGGATGCCTCCCCACGGGCTGTGAGGTGGTGGCAGAGGGTGTCACAGCCACCAGCAGCAGTGGAGCCCATGGGGTCTCCATCGAAGCGATCACCAAAGTGATGGAAATCAACATCTGCTCTGCCAGAGTCTCACTCCCTTCTCATATTCCCCTTGCCTGACTGTTTTTCCAGGGGAGGGATTACTGCAGCTTTATCCCGGGCTGGAAGAGTCCAGCCTGGTGTATCTAATCAAGGAGCCAATCTCTTCCCTGTGCTCAAAGCACCAAAACACAGACACAAACCCTCTGGCACGCACCACTCAGCTGGGGCATCCTTGCAGCCCCAACGCTGTACAGCTCTCCTTCTAAGCCCCTGGAATTTTAAGGCAGGAGCTGCTCTCCAGCACACCAGCACAATAATCTACCCCATTAAGGATCCCTCAGCCTCCAGATCCAGTTCTGTACAGATGCTTTGCTCCTGTTTGTAGGTGGCCAATGTCTGCTTGATTTGTGAGTGCCCCTGAACTGCTCACAAATTCAATCAACCGCCCTTGCAGGAATCACTCCCACAGTCACACCGAACCCGAGGGAGGTTGCAAGGAATGACCAGTCACAAAAAGCTGACCTTCTGCATCAATAACTGGTGCTGCTAAAGCTGACTCCTCAGACATTAGCAAGATTGACTGCTGCTCCCCACCAGATGCATTGATGCCAAGTGCACCTTGAGTGTGTATTAGCAGTAAGTTGCTGTTGGTGCCTCTTAGTTTCTTCCATCAAAAAGCAATCACCCTCCTCCCTTTCCCCATGGCAACCAGGGTTTAGTAATCACCTCATCACCTATTCCAAATTGAGGCTGTAATATATGTTCTCAAAGACTGAAAACTCCAGTCTTTATTAAACAGCAGATATTTGTTACTCACTCAGACAAAGCATCTTCCAGGCTGCATGTGGATAAATGTCCCCTTCTCTGGTTTGAAGTATGGTGGGATGAGAAGGGCAGAGAAGGTAAATATTTTAACAGCCTGCAAAAGGAAAGCCATGCTTTGAGACACAGGAAACCAAATGCTCCACAGGTGAAACTTCCAACAAAAAAAGCAAACAAAGGATCAGGAATTAAGCATTGCGTTTTACTCACAGGGGAGCCTTCTCTCATATCTCTTTTTCTGGCTTTTGCAGACAAGCTGACAGCCTGAATTATCAAAGCATTTGTGCTACACAGGAGGGATTCTCATTTGGGGGCTGGCGCAGCAGAAGACATCTAAGATGGAAATGGAGCTCACCATTTGTTCCTTTGCTGCCAGCTCTGGTTACAAGAAATGAGTTTCTAAAACCTCCAGCCTGGCCAGGGACAGAACCATCAGTGGATCTCTCACTTGCAAATGTGCTGCCAAGGGGGCTGAAAAGAGAGAAAAGATTCTCAAGACATGACCGAGGGTTCTGAGCACTCACTCACTCCTAACATTTCTTATCCAGAACCACTTGTTTGACAGGAGTTTACTGGCAATAGATTCTGTCCCAATAAAAAAAATCTGAGCACAGAATTTTGCTCAAAAACCATGAAAAGCCGGGGAAATTATATAAATTCAAAAATGGATGATCAGAGTTCAGGCTTTTTTTTTTCCTAAATATTTGTACAGTACAAAATATGCTAATTAGATGGCATGATGAAAATAGGGAAAAACTAAAGTATAAATGCTTTCTGGGACAATACCCAAAGCCTGGGGGAAAAACTCGCTGTTGCAGGGGAAGCAAGGAATTCTGCTGGATCTCAAGACATGTGCAGTGATTGAAGTAAACTTAAAACACCTCCGATAAGAAACTGCTCATGAAAATGTGCTACTTGGTGGCACCATCTACTGGGTGTCACAGAAACAGCTGAGACACGGAGGAGCTGCAGTCAGAGTCCTTCGCTGTGTCCAGCAGACACGAGAGAGCAGAACGAGGTCAGGGTGTGAGGAGGGACTGTCAGGGTATAGGATGTGCAAAAAGCACCTGCAAAATCCAGAAAAAGCCTTTTCCACAGGCTCTCTTCTCCTGTAATCTTCAAAGAAAAGAGCAAAGGAGGATACCTGTGTTGTCATTCTGGTGAGGACACACGAATCCCATGCTAGATTTCCACGAGGAAGTTCTATGTGCGCATTTCTCCTCCCTCATCCAAGAAGTATAAACCTGAGAGAACATCCAAAGAGAAACGTTAAGTACCTGGTTTTGAACTCTCTCTCTTTCAATCGACACAGGGAGGGCGGGGTGTGGAGCCAACTCAGAAGAAAGGTTTGAATTCAAGCCTACACAATGCCTTCACAAAGAGTGAAGGTACTTCACAGGAGCCCCTGCCAGACTCGCCCTCAGCTGGTGGCGACTCATCCTTGTGCTCCTTGGTGGCCCATCTTTGGCACACAGGAAAGCACCCAGCCCCTCCACCATGTCAGGGGGGTGCCCTCCCATGCCCTGATGCCCCACATCCCCAAGGTCAGCTTGGACTTGGATTTCCAACAAAACTCCTCCTCCCAAGCCCCGATCTCCCAGGCACTCCTGGAGTTCACCTGGGCTCTCTTTAAAGCACCTTCCTTCAACAGCAACAGACCTCACAGTGTCCACATAAAGAATTCACCTTCTTCATCTTTTCCCTCCAGTTTTCATAGATTACATGAAGATTTCCCAAACACTCACACCTTGTTCCTAGACAATTATGTGCTCTTCTAGCCACTGAGTAAGACAAAGTCATGAGCAATTGTAAGAAGATGCTGCCAGTTTGGCATTGCCTCCTGTTAAATTGCTTAACAGTAATCCAAGTTTTTCACAAGACTGTTTTCAGATACGTGCCTGGAACAGGTAATTAGCTGGCTTCAATCTCCACCAGCACAGATTCTGCAGCTCTTGGAGAAATAATACACTTCTCCATGACATACTTGGCCCAGAGATCCTTAAGATGGTACAAAATTAATAGAAGTCATGCATTTTCCTGGGTCTGCTGCTGCAATGTGATATCTCATCAGACCTACTGAAAGTTATTAGTACTTCTATGCCCCAGCTTTTGATGAGTGCTGGGCATGTCACTGTGTACTAGAGACACCACGGTTACCTGAGAGTGAGTTCTGGGATATCTGAAATGGTGGTTCATTGTATTTTGTCTTGTTGCAGCTCTGTAGGAAACAGCCTGGGATTCCTAGCCCTTACCTGAATTGCACCATTCCATAAGCAAACCCATTAAAATAGTAATGACAAATTAAAAACCAGCTTGAAAAGAACCCAGCATTAAAATTATTGACTCTCTGGACTCTATAAAGACCATTTAATTTCATTCCCTTGCTTCTGTAACATATCCTAGGCACAGGCAAATTGAGAGGTTTGGTTTTTTCAGGATGCAGCTTTGAAGCCTGCTTGATGCCTCAGCAGAATCACTGCCCTGCATCCCACGCCTGCTCACATCAAGACTTCAACACCATCTCTCAAGGACAGAAAAAGGGGGTTTCCACAGGGAATTGTGATGTAAGAGAGTGGAAGCTGTTGATTGTCTTTATGATGATCTGGTGAGATACTGGGATCTTCATTCCATATAAGTGGAACTTAAATTATTTATAGACGAGCTACTTCAACCGCCAATTTTTGTGAGGCATGAGGGAATTCTAAATTTCACCACATTTCCCAGCTGGAGATAAAAACAATCTGGAAAAGATTTTCTGCTGACTTCAGGGTGATTTGGAGCTGCAGTTTCTTCCCCATGCACCAGTTTGGTGTCTGTCACAGGTCAGAGACACGGATATTGTTACTTACATCAACTTTCATTTATGGTGAGAAAGGCCTTATCTCTGCTCTGACCAAGACTCCTCTGATACCTGAGCTTTTAAAGCAAACAGCAAAACTGGATTTTTGATGACTTTTAACTTGAATAGTAATTTTTAAAAAAAGCATGTAGCAATAGTTCTATTTTTGTTCCAGCCATTGATGATGACCGTGTTTTGCGATGGTTTATTTCTATTTTTAAGCCCATCAGAAGGATATTATTTGAGACAATTCATGTGTCTGCTACAGTGATATTTTGGTACTTTGTTCTTAAGATAAATAGATAGGGGTAAGCTGAGCTCCACAGAGCTGCATTTCACTAACTAGGGGAATATAAAAAAAAAGCCCAACTGATGAGAACACTTGCTGAAGATGCTGTTTATCAGTTGCTGCAGAACCACAACAGAACAAGGTTTAGTAATACATACTTTATAATACCAATCGATAAAGTCATTGAAATATTTAAGGCATTTCTTTCATGTTTTGCTTTTCATTAGAAATTTATATTAGACATTAGACACATTCTTTCAAAACACTTGAGAGTGGCAGCTTTTTAAAAAATGATACAAAGCCTCATCCCTCTCCTGTCTTATCTTAGCCCCTTTGTACATCTCAGGGTTCTTAGAGCAGAGTCCACTTAGAAGCCATTAGTCACTTATTGGCACATTTAGGAGTCTGATAGCTTTGAAAATCTGATCCTTGTGAGCTCAAAGTGCTTGGTCACATTGGGTGCACGGAACACCGGATTACTTGGCAGCACAAATCCAAAGTGACAGAAGGACGTGGACACAATTGCCTGTCCTTGCTGCTGAACCAGCCACGGTGCTCGAGACCATGACGATGCTGGCTGAAGTCAGAGTTGGGCAGACTGGCCCCTGAGATGGCAAAACACCCAGCCTGGATGCCTGTCTCTCCAGGAGCATCCTCCAGATGCAGGCGGGATGCTTGTGATGGGATTCTTTAGGACACGGCTTTCTCTCCTAAGTCAGCTCCCAGCTACAAAAAGCACCAAGTCGTTGCCCAGACACTGCTTGCTTGTTCTCCTCGGTTTCCAAGTGCTGTTTTAAGGCTGCCCCTCATAGCAGCAGGAACTCTCCTCTGACAGTGGCTCTCCAAGTCTCCCTTTCCCAGTGAAACCTGGTGATGGTGAGAGATGCCAAACCCCCGTGCCAGAAATTGCTGTACATGCTGCTCATCCCCTGTCTGCAGGGCACAGGGCAAGTGAGAGCTGGCACACTGACTGACAGATAAACAGGATGCTCTGGAGGCTTTGCTTACCTGGGATTCTTCAGCTCCATCTCTGCCTTCTGCCTTCTCACCCTTCCCCACTAAACTGGCATTTCTCCATCATCAGCAACCTGTCATAGCAGTGAGAGAGAGGGAGAGAGAGACAGACAGACAGAGAGAACCCATCGTGGGTCTGGCCTCCCAGCTGATGTTATTTGGCTTCCAGGCACACAGGGAGTTTGCTCTGGGCTCGGGTCTGTCTGGGTCAGCGGTGTCATTGTTCCCTCATTATCTGACAAACCTCCAGCCTGCTACGCACAGACTTGTCCTGTCCATCACCAGCATCTCTCCAAGCATCTCCTGTGCAGGAGAAGAGCAGTGAGATGTGCTCTCAGCCAGCTGGAAACAAGGCAGAGAGTTTCTTCTTCAGAGCTTCAGCTCCACCAGCAGCTCCAAATCTACAAAGCATTTGGACAGCAGGAGCAAGCTTCTCTCTGAAGGGTGAGAGAACCAACACAGACTCAGACGGGTGACTGGTGAAACTCGTTTTCTTGCCTGATTTTCTTCTGGATCATCCCTGTCCTTTCTCTTCACATCCAGTTCTGCTGCCCTTTATGATACTCATCCTAAGATCAGCAGCTCTTTGCTCCTGCCCTTTCTTCACTCTTTAGCATCACCTTTTCAGAGGTGCAACAGGAATGACAGCAGTGAAGCAATTCTAGAGTTTGAAGTCCACTGTCAGAAATGAGGTACCAGTATGCACTGTTGGATCCCAAAGAGTCCGACCCTCCAAAGTACCTAAATCTAGGCTCCTGCATCACTTTGTCCTCCTAAAATATTTATGCTCTCTCAAAAAAGTAATTTCTGATGCTTTTGCCTCCCCAAGGCGCAGACGGATGAGATTTCCCAGCTGGGCACTAGGTGGCAAAACATCCCGAGAAAGGGAATTTCCCACCTCGGCTCTTTAGGAAGGGGCTGCGGGAGCTTTGGAGTGTTCCGAACGCAGCTGAATATGCAGAAGTTGCAAATGTAAGCGCCCAGAGCCCAGCAGAGAGAGAGGAGGTGATTTGTATTCCTGTCCTACCTTTGGGCACAAGTATTTGCGTACAAGCGTCTGAAGCTGTTTCCTCCTCTGCTGCTCTCCCGCTGACAGACTGTGGCCAAAGAGCTCCAAATATGCAAACACCGGCTCCGGAGAGGCCACAGCCACTTCTATTTACAGAGATGCGCTGGCTCCTTGCGACAGGCACGGGTCAAGTGAACGTGCAGCACGTGGCCCGTGGATGTCTCAAGCCTTCAGCCCTGGCAGAACTGCCATCTTCCCCCTCTGGCAGCTCCAAAACAAAGAGCAGGCCATTTCATAGAATCACAGACTGGTTTGGGTCGGAAAGGACCTTAAATATCATCTGGTTCCAATCCCCCTGCCATGGAGAGGGGTGCCACACACTAGACCAGGTTGTTCAGGGCTGCACCATCCGTCCTTGAACGTTCCCATGGATGGGCATCCACAGCCTCTCTGGGCAACCTCTGCCAACCATTTTGGCAGTGTGGTTCCCCACACCTCTCCATGCCCTGACTCTCCCCTCTCCTCCCCTCATGCCCCCTTCATGGTGGAAAAGGTGCAGGTGTTGCATTCACTAAGGTGAATCCTTGAGGGGCTGGAATCCTGTGGCCATCACTTCCCAGGTTCTGCCCTCTACCATTCAGTGCTTCTGCCAGCTGCAGGCTCCAGAGCAGGTGACTGAAAACCACTTGCCCAGAAAAGAGCCAAGCCCTCAGCTCCTTGCCCTCATGATTCCCTGCTGGCAAGTGCCACCTTTTTATTCCGCAGTGATCAGCCCCTTGACGGGACTCAGGGACCGAAAGACTCAGCTGCAAAGTGATGTCACCCAATTTGGCCTTCCCTGCCAAAAGCTCTCCAGCCATAAAACATCCTGCACTGAGCTTCGCTGGCAGGTGGGATCTGGAATGAACCTACAGATACTTGAACTCAAAAGCTGCTTTTTCCTCTTCTTGTAGCTCTCAGGATGTGAATTCTCACAGGGACTTCTCCTGACTCTGCTCTTCCACAGCCCCTTTGCTCAAAGGTCCTGCAGCAGTTTAAGGTGCTGGTTTTGCAGATCATAGAGGCAATACTGGCCAAAATGGGGGACACCAGGCCAGGGTCCAGCTCTCCAAACCCTGATGCTCTGCATTGCTGGTAACTTGTACGGATGCAGACATCCCTGCCGCCTTGCTCCAGGGAAGCTGGACTGGAAGAAAAAAGCAACTGAGACCACCATCAAGGAGGAGATGTGGGGGGATTTGGGGGCCCAGAGTGCCTGAGCTCTGTCAGAGCAGTGGGCACACTCAGCCTGCATCACACGAGTCTGGGAACACTTTAATCCTATGTGAAGGTATCAGAAAGGGATGCTTTGCCAACTCCACAGCCTGGCAAACAGAGGGGAAAATGTGCTGAAAGCTACGACTTCCCGAGCATGTTCTCTGTCTGGAATCTGCCTGCAAAACAACTCAAATTTCTCAAAGGGGTTCATTATTCAAAACTATTTGCTGAATAATTTCTCTGAGTAATTGCAGGTCTGAAGCTTGTCGGCAAACAATTCACCGTGAGCATCCGGGCAGGCAGCTATAACCATGCTCAGGCTCTGGTCTGTGGGTGGATAACCCCAGAGCTGGGTAGGAAGAGTAAACAAACTTGTTTACAAAATCAGGATCTTGACAGAAAAAA
>VWZW01000753.1:1079091-1126344 GCA_013397115.1 Edolisoma coerulescens | reverse complement strand
GAAGGATGCAAAACACACAGCCAAAACACTTCATCTCACACGTTGTCCCGGGGTGAATGTTGTCCGTGGGTGATGGCTCTGTGATTTTGTCTCCCTAAACACAAGTGAATTAAAGGGTTAAGGCAAAAAAATACTGAGATGCAAAGGTACCCATATGTTAAGGACACCCCTACCCTGGCAAAGTCATGTCACTGCTCAAAAAGCAAGGAGTTCTGAGACCTGACAGCCCTTTCCTAGAGGACACAGGGGCTGCAAAGCCAGGTCACATGCATCCCACTCCACCAGAGAATCTGGCATCAAACAGCGAGGGACCAAATTTGCTCGATGGTTGTGTAAAGATTTTGGCTCCGATGCTGAGCAAGCACTAAAACTGGTTTCAGTTCTACCCAGCTGGAAACATCTTGGTCAACCCCCAGGTTATTTTTGCATCTGCACATCAGTTCTGCCTCGTTAGAGACTCCGTGCTGACTTTGGCCAAGTGGTCAACCCCAGGGAAAAGCAAGCCAAGAGGGGAACAGGACACAACTTTGCAGGCTGAGCATGAAATGACAAAGCCAGGTTTATTCAGACACAAATAGCCTGCTTCAAAGCATTTTCCACCCCTCATGAAACTGATACTAGCATCATAACCATCTACATTCCAGGACTTTTAGCCCTCTTCTGACTTCAGGCCAGCATGGATGCATTCTGTCTGCCATTATTTGTCAAATACCAAATTCCAATTCCTTTAGGAAAGCAGGGGGGAAGGAAGCATGGTTGAACTCTTTGTCCTTCTCCCCGCCATATACACACTTTCACATCATGAGAACAGAGCAAGAAACCCACAAAAAATGCACATTTCCAAAGCCAGAGGCTACATCCCAGTTCTGGCAACTCAGTGGTCTTACCACAAAGCTCAGCACAGCCTGGATCCCCTTTGACTTCTTAACAATGCATTCGCAGTGGTGGCAGGGTGGGGAAGAAGGGCTTCAAAAGGGAGGAGCAGCAAGGAACAAGTTATTTTGAATCCAGAAGCCAACCACTGCAACATGAGCACTCCCCGTCGGAGTTTTACTGCTCCTCCCGGGAAGAGCTTTGAAGCGTGGCAATGGAAAATGAGGAGACAGCCAACAGCACCCAGCATGTTGGCTGGGAACAGTTCTGCAAGCACTAAAATGTCTAAGATATCCATAAAGGCTGGACTTGGTGGGGTGAGAGAAAGTAGAGAAGACAGGGCCCTCGGTGGCCTCGTGCCATCAGTAGATTCCCCTGCCTGCAGCTCCCAGGGAGGCTGACAAAGCCATTGGGATGCAGGCAGCTTGCTCAGCCTCACACATGGGGTGTTTTGGACCTCAGTGTGAAGCAGGGTGGTGTTAGCACATAAAGCTGGAATTTACTCACTTCATCCAGCTTTGGATGTGGAAAGAGAAGCCAGTGTGTTCCAAGTCTCCCCTGTCTAGCCAGTGTCAGCAAGGGAAGGGAGCCTTGGAAAAACCTTTTTCTTCTATGGCTGTTAAATCACAAGGCAGCCACACGGAGAGGATATGCTCTCACACCACATGGAGCAGCTGCTGGCTGGGTTTTGCAGCCATTTTTCACCTTTTTTGCCCATTGCACATCCAGGACCTGGCTGCCACGGCCATGAATCACAGGGCAAGTGTGGCTGGGGAGGCAGCAGCTGGTTTGCAGGGTGGCACTGGGATACAGCAGCCAAGCACTGCTCAGAGGGGCAGGAAGAGAGAGCACCAGATCAAGAGGTGCAGGGGAAGCAGCTGGGAGGAAGCTTGCACGGCCTCCGCACTACGGTCCCAGCCCCCCATGCCTGCACATACTAACCATTAATTACATGGAAATTAAAAGAGGAAAAAAATAAACACTTTGAAAAGACAAGAGATGAAAACATGCATGCTGTGTTTTTGAAGAGCAAGATGAACCCACCCCGAAGAAATGTAACTGTAGCAGGAATCAAGAGACTCCCGGGATTACTCATTACAGGAGACGAGACTCTACATCTTTCTGTTTTGCAGCAATTAACTGGTAACTGGGAAAAAAATTGAATAGATCAACACTTTTCTATTATTAGTTTTAACTAATGACTCAGAAACAGGCACTTCCTCTTTCCCCAAGCTATGAGGAGCTAAGCACCAAGACCCTGACGATGGCTTCAGGCTCATTTAAACTGCAAATATCTCTGCAGAAATTACGGGACAGTGGTGTGAATACAATGAGAAACAAACCCTTTGTTTTGAGTATAACTACCAGCAATTATCTCTCATTTATAGGCTAAAAAGCTTGATACAGCATATTTGTTGGGAAGAGCATGCAGTGCCAAGATGTACTTGTGCAGAAATTGGGGAAGCGAGGAGAGAGAGAGAAGTCACGTCTGCTGATGGCCTTGGAGAGAAACTGAGGAAAAGGCCAATATAAAGAAGTCTCCCCCAAATACAGAGCTGTCTCCCAAGGCCCGACCCTGGACCTTAATCACCAGTACCATCCACAGTCCAGGGAAATAATTAGGCATTTCAGCTCTGAAAGAGCTGCCTGCCTAATCTGCTAAGCAAACAGTTTTTATAGAGCAATTCAGAGAGTGAAAGAGAAGCAGATTCAGCTGATGAGACACAAAAAGTCTCTAAAGGCATTAATTTCCTTTGGGAAGCAGCCCACATGCTCCCAGCACAGTGGGAACCATCACTCCTGCAGCAGGTCCCAGCAAGGCAGATGATCAAATCTGCATTAGCCATTTGGAATAAGCAGAAAGGCAGTGGATGAGGATGTGGTGTCACAAGCAGTAGCTGAAATGCTGAAAACAGAAAAACTCTTGAGTTCACCTTGACATCTGCTTATTGAAAGAAATTTTTTGGATCTTCCTCTCCCAGGGATAAGCATCTGCATCCCTGACACGTCCCCTTAAAGCGTGCATAGGGATGATGAGGACACAGCACAGTTCTCAAGGGACCTGCACTGCACGTGGCAGTGACCAGGACATGGAGCAGCACACCACCAGGGCCTGGCCAGCTCGTCCATCCAGGAGCACACTGCCCACCCTGGCTGGCCACAACCCCTAAGAACTTCAGCACCCTCCTGGAATGGGACATACCACAGGAATGCTCCACACTAGCAAGGTATAGGGTGCTGAACCTCAGCTTTGTGGACAGCAGAGTCCCACAGTACTTTGCCAAAAGGTCAGGCAGTGCAGAGGCGCTGTGCTGACCACCTGCATGCCCCAAAACACCCCACAGGACTTGTTGGCACTGCTCCCAATGCCATTTCCTTCCTGTGGCCATGGTGTCATACTCTACACCTGTGAGCAGTGTGAGTCACCAGAGTCCTTCCAGGTGTTCTTCCAGGACTGTTTGGCAGAGTCAGGCACTGACCCATCCCACTGCCTCAAGCCCAGCTTGGAGTGACCACCATCAACATCTCAGCCCCCAGAGAGATCCAAGTGCCCTGCAAACCTCGGACCTCCAAAACAGCAGCCCTGACACAACACACAGAGGCAGGTACATAATTTCTTGGGGTTTTCTTTTACTTTTTTTTTTTATTCCTTCCCTTCCTTTGCCGCAACACACGAGTTGTTTTAAATATCTTAAATATATTAATTTTTAAAAAGTATTAATAAAAAGCTACTGAAGGACACGATTGGCAGAGTGACCCAGGGCAGCAACCCATTGCAAAGTATGGGGACATTTTAAAAAACAGAAAACAAATGATAACCCAAAAAAATGGCATTTTTTGCATATGCACAGCTGGCTGGAATACCCTGGACTCTGGCATTATTGCAAAAATGTAAGAGGAAGCAGTAGAAAAAATATATTCCATTGTACCAACCTGCGTTGGGAAGGGAGTTAAGAGCAAAAATCAGGAGGCTTTAAACATTTTTGGTATTTCAGATGTTCCCTCCCACACCCACTGCCCAATCACTTTCAGTCTTTAAGCAAGTTTTCTGGCTTGGGGTAGCCAAAGAGTACAAAATCTGCTTCATAAAGCTTGTAGAGCTGCTGCCTCCAAGCCAGTGGGATTTTGGCAAACCAGTTATCTTCCCAGCTGCTGGCAGTCCTGTTCCGGTAGCTGGGTGGGAAGCGAAGCAGCCTGTCCACTTTGAGGAGCTGCAATAAATAAGCAGCATCCTCGTCCAGCGTCTCCAGCTTTCCGATGAAGTCATAGTCTATCTGGCACGGGTGGCACAGACGGTAAACCTGCCTCCAGTGCTCATTGAAGGGGGCCATCTTCTCTGTCCTGGGATCCAGCAAGTACTGGATGAAGTCAGAAAAGGAGACTTTGAGGCCCGCCCCGAAGGCCTCGCTAACGGAGGTGGGAAGGTTGGTGTGGTTGGAGTAGAGCTTTAGCATGGGGATGGCGAAACGCCGGTAGAAGTCCTCGTTCTCCAGCTCAAATTTGCTGCGGAAGGCGGAGATGAGGCGGACGAAGGGGTCTCGTACGAAGAGGAACTTGGTGTACTTCTTCAGCTTGATCTTCATCAGGTGCCGGGAGAACTTCCCGTAGCGACGCCAGAATTTGTTGAAGGTCAAGTGGGTGCTGGTGTTGTGGACGTGTTCCCGGGGGATATCCAGAGGGTTCCGGTAGGGGACCCCCTGGTCCAGCAGGCTCTCACTTAGCACGATCATCACGCGTTTCCAGTTGGTGCAGGCCACCTTGGGCACGTAGCAGTAGATGACGCCGTGGCGGTCATCCACAATCAGGTGGTTGAGCTCGTAGTTCGGAATGTCATCGAAGGAGCGCTCCTTGGTGGGGAAGGTGAAGCTGGAATTGGCACAAAACTCCCGCAACGTTCTCTGCCTCTCTACCTGCAGTTTCTCTTGGTCCAAGCTGTTCCTGTCCTTGTGTGTAGACCAGTCATAGCCCCGCACGTTTTCCTCCAAGTTACTTACCACGGGCTTGTTGGAGCCCTGGACGAGGAGCTGCTCTGTCTTTCGGGGGATAGAGCTGTTCTGTTTCAGGCTCGAACTAAGCAGCTTTGCCAAAAATTCATCTACATCTGGCAAGGCTTCCCAGTCTTCACCTGCCTCGATGGCTCCTGGGGAGCGGGGTCTGGAGAAGGATGTGTGCAGGTAGAAGTGAGCCGTTCCCACGTTGTCCCAGTACACAATAATCAGGAGGATCATGAAGATGGAGACCAGCACCACAGACAGACGGAGGAGCCGCGCTTTGGTCATCCTGACACCTACTGTGGTAGCTGGCTTTCACCTGGATTCACCTCCGCCTTGCAGAGTGAGGCTTGGGATCCAGCATGGTGCTGCAGAGCAGGAGCCTGGAAAGGTATGAGGAAAGAGAAGTTAGTTGAACCCTTAATCCTTCTGGTTTGGAGAAAATGATCTGTCACAATCAAGACCTGTCGTGGGGCTGACCATCCCCATTTCCATGCAGGGAGAGCTGTGAGTGTCTGAGGTATCCATAGAGACTGTGGAAAAGAGCTGGCACAACCAGATGTAATGTGTTGCAATGTTATCAGTTTCATAGCAATCATGGCTTTTTATCAACCTCAAGTTTCTGGAGTTAGGTGATTTCAAGAGAAGCTCTGTTTAAATTTAAAAAAATTAGTAAAATATAATCATTTCAGGCCTAGAGCTTACAGAGGCAAGTTTGAGAGTATTAAAACACACAACCATACACAGAAAGTATGCAGAGCCAATTACCTTTCAGACCTCCTTCATTTTCACACTATCTAACACACAAGAAGAAAGAAGATTCAATCCACGATTTCAGCTTGTGGCATCATCTCTGCATGAAGGTGCTCTGTGCTGAAAACAAATTCCTTATTGGAGTTATGGAGACAGAGCTGAAGATGCCGCTGCCTCAGTGGCTAAAGCAAGTCCCTGCTGAGAGAACATCACTGACCTGAACACACCATCTTATCTACTCTGTGTGAAGGCACCCAGCAGGTGTTATCTCCATGACCTTTCTTGGTAGCTGTTTCATTTTCCCAGGAACAAAGATTATACAGTTTTCCTACAACCCCCCTGCAAAGGGATACAGTCCTGATAAGAGCCGTGCATCAATAAAAATCTAAAGGAGTGACTACTTTTAACTGAATGATTTTAGAGATTAAGGATGCTCTGGTAAATCTGTGGCACTGTTGAGTCAGGACCTCTTTTCCTGCTTTAATGCAATTTGTATTTCTATCACACTCAACACTAACAACTCGATCACCAAAGACAGGTGAGAAATCACTGTTAAAGGGGCAGCTCAGATCATCTGTTCTGAGGGGTGCAGCAAGGTTCGTTTTTTTTTGCTTCAACCAGTCCCATCTTTTCACTGCTGTCTGCTTTCTGTGATTCCCAGCCCCTTTCTTCCTGCAAGATCCTCAAGGAAGACCCGTCTCCCCACCCTGCTGCGTGTTTTCTGGCCCAAGGCTCCGTGTAGAGGCAGGCTGGCAAACCAGCCTTGATCTCTCCCCAAGCCAGCAAGGAGCCAGTGCCTACAGCCAGGGAAGAAAAACATAGCAAAGTGAGGGGCTACAAGTAGTCACTCTGATGTCCTCCTCCCCTCCAAGCACAGTCCAGGCTCTGATTATAGACACAGAGCAGCACCGAGAGATAAAAAACAAGAGCTGCCCTTTCCACAGACATCCCAAATCTTTCCAATGACTTCAGAACAAACCCTGCAAACACCAGCTCTGAAAACAAAGCCACTTCAGGGCAAGCTGCCCTGAAAAGTTTTTTTAAATGAAGGCTGGATGTCTCTTCTTCCCAAAACACAGAGGTTGCTCCCCAGCCAATTCACACCACCCTTAAACAGCATCAACCCCACCCTGCACAGGGATGCAGAAGAACTCGAGTCCAGATATGCAGAAGTGCTGAGCTCTGTCATTCCCAGGGAAAAGGTGCTCAGCACCTCTGAAGTTCACTGCAATGAATGAATTGGTAAAAAGTCCCCTGCATGGCTGTGCTCGTGTCTCAGGGGTGCCAGGCTGTAACAACCGAAGTCCAGGTTTCAAACATGAGACAAGAATTTAGTAACAAACAGGAACAATACCGGATACTGTTACATGTCAGAGTATAAGGTCAGCTTGTCCCAAGACACAAAACACATATCCGAAGGCTTATGGTTTCTCCACCCTGGTGTATTTATTTACAATTTGGAAGTAGAGAGAGACAGAAATACAGCAGAGCTGTAGCCTAACACAAGGCTCTGCACTGCAACATCAAAAAGGGCCTTTCCTGAAGCCAGGTTCTTATTCTGCCTGCGAAGAGGAGCTGGAGGAACTGCAGACATAACGTTTTACACTCTGCAGAGCAAGAAGCAGGTATTACTCAGCAGTAATTCTCAGTGTTTAGCTAGTCAGGATTGAGGATGGAGCAGATCTGAGAAGAAACACCCAGGGAGATCAGCACAGAGCTAAAGAAGGGGCAAATTACATATGTGCGTCAGCACTTCAGACCAAGCATCTGAGTCCAGCAGCAGAAGATAATGGAGGGACACTGCCAAGCCTCCTGCTTGGCACACTCCTGGGTTTGAGTTTTGCCCAAATCTGTTCTTGCTTTTGATCCCGTTTAGCTGCTCAGGGCAGGGACTGCTTCCTATTCTGGATGAATAGGGTGCCCACTGCGCACGGAATCCCAGCACGCTGTGCTTCCAGCGCTGCTTGAGACCTCTAGGCTGGCTGGAATGCAGCAAGCCTGGAAAGCTGCACGGAGCATCTTTTTCTGCCATCCCCATATCCAGCAGCTTCCACAGCCCTGGGCAGCGCAGCAGCCTCCCAGCATTCCTGCAAGGCTGTCCCAGCCAGGCGTGGACAGATCACCCTCCTGGCAGCAGCAACAGGGGCAGACTGGACACTGTGTGTGGCACTCACATTCCTGGGGCAAATGGAAAGAGGGATCTTCATCAAAGCCACCCCATAGTGCAGCTTTACCAAGCGCACCCCAAGGGCTCCAGCCTGCTTTCCAGGACACGGCATGCAGGCCTGCCAGAGAGTTTGGCTTTTCCAAGACACACACACAGCAGCGAGCAGCACAGAATCAGAAAGACTCCACTTCTATTAACTCTACCAGTGCCAGAGAGGAACCCTGGAAAAGAGCAGTAAGACAGCTTAATTTCTCCTCAGGAGGAAAACGCTGCAGAAAACAAGAGTTGCTCTATTGATTATGACCCATCCCCTTCCTGAGCACTTTATAAAGGACGCCAGAGTGAAAGCGCAAATCAGAGGTCTCTGTGCACATTAGAGGAAACGTGTCTCTGTCCTCCCCTTGCCAGAATCAAAAGCAAAAGCTTCCAGAAAGAGCCAAGAATTTACATTCAAGTTCAACCCAAAGTCACCAGCCAACAGGAACGTGCACCAGGATCCACACAAAGCTGCCTCTGTGACACGGTGCTGGCAAACTGGGAAGTGGACCAAGTGCTATAATCATCCTACAGAGTCCCCTGAGCAGCCATCCCGTGACCATCTCCAACCTGAACCTGGCCTGGGTGTAAACCAAGGACTTTTCTCCCCATCCCAGGCCCAAGAAAGACACTGAGGTCTGAGGTCACTGGTCCCACGACATACCAAACTCCCTGCTGTGTCAAACGACTACCTCTCAAATTCATTTAACACCAGAAAGGGAGGATGTGTCCCCAGCACTCTTACTGCAAAAGCTATTGCAGATGCAACTCTTCGCGGGTTTGGAAACTTTATTTCCCCTTCACAGCCCGATTGTAACTGTTTCTTCTCAGGACAGATAAGGGCTTAAGTAATTTGTGTCTCTTTTTTCCTCTCCTCTCGGCTTTATGCAACAACTACATTCTCCTCCAGCCTCTCTTTGCAAAAGAAAGTAACTCCAGCTCACTTACAGGAGCAGTAAGGCCTAGAGAAAATAAAGCAGCTTACAGAAAGGCATGTGCTAGACACAAGGGACAATAAGCCCTCTCTACGAACAGCAACGGTTTTGAAAGAAATGTGCCTCCAAAGGCTTGGGTGCAGACCCCCTCTCTTTTTGCTTTGTTTCCCCCAGCACTAAGCACCACCTCAACTCCTCCAGTGCCCGCTTTCTTCTAACATGAGAAGATACAGGATTTCAGGCAGCTTGCTTGGATTTTGCCTGCTTAAGAAGATGGAAAGAAGAAGAATAAGAACTTTTAAAAACACATAACCCACCCCCAAATTCAAATGGATACTTTCCCTTGGGACACTTCACCAGGAGTCACTGGACCCATGCAGTGGGTCTATACTCACATATCAAGGTACACACCACTTACGCTCAGGGAATCAGCAACCTCTAGAAAAGTGGAACCAATTTAATCTCCTAAAGGTGCAGGAGAACGAGCTCCCACCAGTCAAAGCAGACTGTACCAAGAAACAAATTTCATGCACTTGGCCATCACTCAACACATTGTCTCTGCCCAGTCTCCCAAAAGTCTAGCACCCTTTGCAGAGCAAGGAAGTTTTAACCCATCGAATACATCAATACTTACGTTAGTATAAATGCACACCATAAGCAAAAAACAGAGCTGCTTTGCATGCTGCACCACAGCTTAGCGCATATATATTCGAGACCAGCAAAAGAACATCCTAATCTACAGTTTGCCAGCACCTTGCCTCCCATCGCTGCCACAAAGCCTGGTTAGTACAGGCTTGGCAGCACTGGTCACCTCTTTTCTAATATCCGTACTTGCAAGTTGTCACCATTTCTTCAATTTCAGGAGGAAACTCCCGAAACACAGCACATCCTGTTCATCCATTACTTTTGTCACAAACTTCCAGCACACGCCCCATCCCTGGCTTTACAATCGCAGGAAGCACCTCAGGCAGCCCCGGTGCTGCAGCCTGGGCCAACAACACGCGGGGACATTTGCTGTGTGTCAGCCCCGACAGCCGCACTGGTTGTAGTTACCATACAAACACCTGGTTCCGGCACAGTTTTCAGCCTGAGCTCTGCAGTGAAGTTTTGCACGCGAAGTTCAGGCCGGAAGAAGAGCGTTTTTGGCCGGATCCCCGCGGAGCAGCGCTGGAAGCCGGGCTGTGCCGTCGGGAGGCGGCTGCACCCCGGCATCCCGGGATCGCTCCCGCAGCCGCTCATCCCTCGGTCGCTGCCAAGCCCGTCAGCGGCTGCAGAGCAGCCGGCAGGGCTGCACCAGAGGCTGGCACCAGCCTCAGGCCCAGCACCGGGGCTGGAGGGAATCACAGAATCATTAAGATTAGAAAAGACCTCTAGGATCGAGTCCCACGATCAACCGAACGCTGTCAGGTCCATCACCAAACCGCGACCCCAAGTGCCACATCTACATCTGCCTCCAGGGACGGTGACACCACCACCTCTATTGGCAGCTCGTTCCCTGGCTCAGCTTGAAGCTGTTTCCTCTTCTTCTGTCTCTTGCCACCTGGGAGAAAAGACCGACACCCACCTGCCTACACCCTCCTTCCAGGTGGCTGCAGAGAGCGATGAGATCCCCCCGGTCCTCCTTTAATCCAGGCTAAACCCCCCAGCTCCCTGGGGAGCGCCCAGCCTGGCGGCACCGCGGGAAGGCGCCGCGTGTGTAGAGAAGGGGAGCTGCCCCGCAGAGCCCCCGCAGCCCCGCGTCCCGCCGGAGCCGAGCCCTACCTGGCACCGCGGAGAGCGGAGGGACAGGCGCGGGCACGCCGCGCTCATAACGGGGAGCTGGCCCGGCCCCGGGGCGGCACCGCCTCAGCGAGCCCCGCCCGGCCCCTCGGGCACCCCCCGAGCCCTGCCCTGCCCGGCCTCGCACTCACCTCCCGCCCGGGCACCGCAGCCTTCGCCTTCTTCTCCTTCTCTCCTTCTCCTCCTCCTCCTCCCGCCGCGGTCCCGGCGCCGCCTCTCGCGAGACGCCGCGCGCGGGGGTCCCCGCGGGGCTGCGCAGGCGCCGCTCCGCCCGCCAGGGGCGGCCCCGGCCCCGCTCCCGCCCTCGCCTGAGGGAGCCCGGGGGCGGCGGGCATGGGGCGTCTCCTCACGGCGCTCCGGGACCCTGACACTCTCCCGACATAAGGGGAAATGGCCGTAAACTAAAACACAAGATTCACCTCAACGTGTGGAAGAACTGCTTTCCATGGAGGGGGTAGAGCCCTGGAACAGGGTGGCCAGGGAGGGTGTGGGGTCTGGCTCTCTGGAAACATCCCAAACCCACCTGGACGCGTTCCTGTGTCACCTGCTTTAGGTGGCACTGCCTTGGCAGGGAGTTAGACTAGATGGTCTTCAAAGGTCACTTTGAACCCTAAAAATTCTGTGATTCGGTAAAAATTTAACTTAAAGCTCATTTTTAAATTAGTTAGGGGTTACCACACCGTAACCCTTGTGGGTGTTTGATGTCCCTGAAGCTTGAGGGGCCAGCAGTCATTACAAGGAGCAAAGTCTAAATAACTGGATACAGTAAGGCTAGAAAATGCTGCTGAAAAATCCCAGGACAGTTAATCTCCTTTTGCTTCTCTATTTATTTGTGATTGGTAAGAATTGAATCAAAAAAACATTCGCCCAGCGCTGAAAGTGGGCAAGGTTCCACTTTGCACAAGACAGGAGCTGCAGCCTTACCTCCACCAGTAATAAAACCTTAAAGTGATAATTTACAGATTCCACCTCCAAGATTTCAATCCTCATCTTTTACATAAATTAACAGACTTAAAATGTAGGTTTTACAAACAGGGAAGTTTGCACATCACATGGCTCTGTACGCTTCACAACAGTCATGGCAAATTATCAAACTCTTTGTCACACAAACTCCCCCTTCGGAGATGCAGCCTCAGACTGAGGCACTCGGCTCAGTTCAGCTCACTTGAAATGGCTCCAAACACTGCAACTTTTTCGTGGTGATTCAGCCTAAAGGTATTCAGCAGAGATGTATATGCTTGGAAAGCTTCATTTTCCCTCATTTTTGGTCCCGCAGTGTTTGCGGGTCACGTGAGGTCTTGTAAATACAGTCTTGGCTCAGGACCTGCTGGCACAGGTCTGTCTTATACACACTCTGTGCTTATTTTATCTGTGTGTCCTTTTTTTATATCTTTGTTAATCTAAAAGAGTCACTGGGGACAAGTGGTCCTGACCTTCCACTTCACTGTCACACTCCTTCCTGCTGCTTTCTGTTCCATAAGGAAAAACGGCTGCTTGCTACACCCGCTCACACCCTTGCATTGATTGCATCCCCACCTCAGGGGTTTAAGGCATTTATAAATAAAAGTAATTAAGCTTCCTCGTCCCTGGAGTGAACTATCCCTCACCTTCCCGACAGCAAAACAAGAGGCATAGAGAAAACAGGAGTGTGTACAGTGTCACCCAGTGAGAAACAGCACATGGGAGAATTCTTTGCAAGTGCTGCAGCTGTGAAAAAGATTCTTCATCCATTTGAAAAAAATGCCCAAACCTACCCGAGATTGTCACCTTAGAGGAGGGAAGCCACTTCTGCTTGGGGCAAGGCATCACTATTCCATGTAATGATCAGAACCATTTTATTTGCAGCATATCTTAAAAGCCCCTTAATGGAGAAGGCTGCCACCTGAAGATGTTTGTTCCAAAAAGAAAAACACGTTCCCACAGTTTACCTCTGGGCTAGTAGTTCTTATCAGGGTCTTCACCTATCACCACGGCTGCCTCTCTGTCTGCAGTCAGATCTGAAATGTTCTGTAGATGGAAGAGAGCTTAGAGCAATCTCTGGCTGCTCTCACAGCCAAACATCTGCTCACCCAAACAGCATTCCAGACATGCAGCACACCTCTCAGCTTCACAGCAACACACAGGGAAAGAACAGGGGAACTATTTCTCAGGCATTTACATTTGGTTTTAATAGTCAGAGAGCCTTTTGGATGCATGGGTGGCATCCACACTTTTGCCCTGGGAAAAAAAGGCGGCTTGGGCTCCATGCTGACATCTTCTGGGAGATGGACACTGCTGGGAAAATGAGGTTTTCCTCTTCTCTTGGAGTCTGTTAACACCCGACTTGTTTTAAACTGAAGCCAACAGCTAGAGCACACAGTACAGAGCAACGACTTGAAGCAGGGATACAGAAAAAGAAATCTGCAGTGTGTAAGCTTCCTCTCCTCCCCACTCGCCTTCCCTCTGCTCTTCAACACCACGACACAGAAGCTAAACTACATTTTAAGGCACATTTCTGAATCTGCTTCCTCGACTTCCAGCAGTCTTGCAATTGCAATCCTTTGGGGCCAAAGAGAGTCCTGCTCCCCAGGTGACTTCTATTTAGTCCTGGGCTGGCTCCCCAGACAGGCAACTGCCTGTGGCTTTTGCCGACTGCTGGCACCATCTGCAGGCCCTGCAAGAGAGGGAAGAGGAAGAACTCGGTCAAGTTTCTCACACCTTGATTTGAGTCTCGTTGCCAGTCAAAATGGGGAAGAGACAGATTGATGCAGGCTGTGGAGGGGTGAGTTTGGCAAAGGCCAAGGATCTGCACGTTGCTGCCTCAAGAAGAGCCCAAGATGACACCTTCAGTGGAAGGCAGTATGTTGGCATGTGGCTAAGGCTAACTCAGATTAAATTTTGTGCTTCACATATGGATTAGACTGGGGTTAGGAACACCTCTGAAAATGTTATTTTCTCTTCCTAAGAGGTTATTTTTGGCTAAGAGGGAGATGGAGTGTAACTCCTTCTGGAACATTGCCCGTGTCATCTGTTGCAAAGAAAAAAGGCTTAAAACTTGGCTATAAAACCTCTACCCATGTGACTGCTTTCACAACTGGACCATTTGTGTTGCATTTACAGCTCTTTTAGTTCAGATTGCACCAGAGCAAGTGCTGAAGAGTGTCACAGTTCCTCCTGAGCCAATCTGATATTTCATGCACTCACTTGTTTTTGTAGGTCCCGTCCTTTGACATGACCAGTGTTGCTGTGCTGGGTGGTGCTTGCAGGAGCGTTGCCTTTTGGCAGTACCTTGAGTGGACTCCCCTCTCAAGCAGGGAGAGCTTTGTTATAAACAGTGGGAGCAGAGCACAGTTTAAAAGCATTTTGCAGTGTATGAGTTGGTAATATCTGGCCAAAATAAATAAGAGCATTGTAAATCAAAAGTTCACCACTTTGACTGTGTACCTCCCATACAGAGCTGTAGCTACAAAATAAGTGAGCCAATGAACAAGAAACTGATGAGCTCCTAACTCTCCCTCCTGTTTCAGGGTGCTGAACGAAATCAGTTTCACCAGAGAGTCATCAGTTATTGGCACAAAAGGAGGTGATCATCCTGGTCAACACAAATGCCCTCACACCACATTGCTCAGTGCATCTAGTTACAACTCCCATCACTCCACTGGACTCGCTGGACACAGGTGACACACAGAGGGAAAGTCTGAATTGGAGATGGCAGCTAAGCCTTGGCCTCTTAGCTAATTGCCACGTTTTAAACCCAAGGCCAGTGTTCTAGGGGTGATTTTATTGCCTGCCAAGGTTTACCTTCCTCACATACACTAGGTTTAGCTGCTGTGCATGTTCTGCCATCACAAGAGCAGGATGCTTTCCACAACAAACGTGCCTCGAATTCAGTTCCTGCCGCGCTGACCTGCTGAACTGAGCTTTCTGGCAAACCAGAGAAAGTTGGGCTGAGATGGGTATCCAGAGACCACTCCTTCCTACAGAGTGTCATTTTAGATGATCTGTGACTGCCACTGTGAACAGAATATGCCAGGAGGTTAACAGATGAAAGCACAGACCCCTTATCAACAGGGATAGATGAAACATGGCTAGCTGAGAGCTGTCAAGCTGTGGGGAAAGCCAGAAAGCTGGTAAACATGGTGATAAAGAACACAGCAAGGAATACTTCAGAATTCATTTTGTCCCCTGATCCTCACTATCTTGGCTACTTTATTTGGTTTAAAAGCTTGCCTGGCAACAGAAGCAAATTGAAACCTGTCCCATAGCCCTCTCTGCAGAGGAGGCTCTGCTGAAACAGAGCTGACTTGCAAGGGCAATATACCAGAAAACTCTTCTAAAAGATTTCAGTTTCTAGAGGTCCTTCCAGTTTGGTATCTCCCAGCTTTGTGGACTTAGCTGGGAGCTGCCGGGTCCCCATGCCCTAGAGAATAAGCCTGATAATAAGAAATAGTACTTGTCTGACTCAAGGGTGGTGGAGGGAATGTCAAATTTCACCCCCCAGGGAATATCCTTCATGTTCCCAGGCACACCCTTTCTGATCTCATCTTTATTAGGATCCAGATGCTGACTGACATCCAGAGAAGGGCTGTTGTGGGGCTGCAGGAAGAGGGAAGAGTGAGATCCTCAGCAGATTTTTCTCACTATAAAGCCCCTTCTCTAGCCCAGGCTCTCAGTTGGTGTTACAAAGACACTCTTGATACCTCATGTGCTTCTGCAGAGTTCCAGCCACCTGCTATTTGCTCCCCTCCTGTAGAGGGTCACCCAGAGTAGTTTAATTTCTCACATAACAACATGACTAACATTAAGTGTATTATTCAAGGTGAAACCCGACTCCATGCCCTGTTCATTCTCGACAACCATAATAAACAGGAGATGCTGCTGCTTGGGCTCCCTGCTGAAGCCTGGCAATTTCCTGGCAGCCCCTTACTGTCTCAAAACACACAAGTTTTCCAAAGACAAAGGGGCCAGCAGCATCTTTCCTTTCTGGTGGGAAAGATCTGAAGGCCTCATAACAACTGTGCCCTGAGTGAGCAGAGGCCTCTGGATAAGAGAGTCTCCTTCAGCAGTCACTTGATCCCTGTGTGGGCCATTCACTTAAGAGTTGGACTTAATGATCACTGTGGGTCCCTCCCAACTCAGAATATTTTGTGATTCTGTGAATTAGCTCACTTATAGGTGCACAAGCTCAGGGAGTGCTTTTCCCTCATCCTAAAAACCACAGGACAGAGGCAGGATGCAAATGTTCCTAAGCTGCTTCCTTCAGCAGCCCAAGGTATTTAGGAGTCCAGGTGCACCACAGTTTTTATGGTGCCAGCACAAATCCACGTGAATCTCTGAGCTGTGCTGCTGCAATCCTGCTCTCAAGCACCCACCAGGCAGAGGCCAGACTGGCAACCCCAAGGGCACTTTCCCCTCCTCACCTTCAGGGCCACCGTCCTGCGCTGTTCTGCCAGCAGCAGGTTGATCTCTTCTCTTGCTGCTGTAACTTCCTGAGGTTCAGGTGAACCCACGACATCCCTGTCTTCCTCCTCAGTGTTTCCTCCTCTGCTGACGTATCATCCTTGCATGCACCCTGAGCCTTCTCTGGTTCCTAGCTGCCAGCAAAAAAAAAAAAAAAAGAAAGGAACTTCTGGGACACAGTGACATAGCTCTAGTGATGCATAGCCTTTCATTGTGTCTGTCCAACGTCTTCTTCCATGACAACAGCAGAATTAATTAGTCCAGGCTGCTCTGGAGCTGGACAAATGACACAAAAGAACACAATTACCTTCCTCCCTTTGCCTCCTATGTGATCTTTTCATGGAAAGAACACCCCAACCCAAGTTACTGCCTATTCACAGGTACTCGTTGAATGTCTTCAATGTCCTGAAGATTGTTTTAACTATATATGACCCAAATCCTGAGGAACCAGAACTTCCAGTACCCAAAGGGAGTCTACAAGTAAGATGGAAAAAAAACTTTTTAAAAGGGCATGTAGTGGCAGGATGGGGGATTGGCTTCAAACTGACAGAGGGCAGGGTTAGATCAGATGTTAGGAAGAAATTCCTTACTGGAAGGGTGGTGAGGGTGAGGTAGGGGTGAGGGTTGCCCAGAGAAGCTGTGGCTGCCCCATCCCTGGCAGTGTCCAAGGCCAGGTTGGATGGGGCTTAGAGTGACCTGAGATAGTGGAAGGTGTCCCTGCCTGTGGCAGGGGGTTTTGAATGAGATGGTCTTTAATGTCCCTTCCAACCCAAACCATTCTATGATTCTATAAAATTTACAGAGGCATTGGGTGGGTGACTAGTGATAGGGAACTGACACCTACTTAAAAGTTTATCCAGAAGAAAAGGATGCTGCTCCTTTTTCTGGCATGGAATCATGCCTAGAGGCACTGCACCTGAATGGAAACCACTTCTCAAGCACTGAGTGACTGGACCAGGGAAGGACCAATCTAGTCTGTGCTTCCACCCAGTTTTTCTCTCAAAACACAAGTTCAGAATTAGGACTGAAAGAGGGGAGACATCTCCCATTTATACTTTAGCCTTGAGCCTAAACTCGATGCTATATGTGCTGGTTGCCTTATGGAGCTGTAGCTTCTTCTGGTGAGTTTGGAGATTCAAGTTTACGTTGTGCTGGAAGCTAGGGAGGGACTCACTCAGCAGTTGTTAGGAGGTGCCTGCAGCTCAGTGTTGGTGTTTTCCAGCTCCATCAGGCTGTGACACATCTCTGTTTGCTCCCTGAAAGCATTGATCAGCCGTGCCCTCAAGGTGTTCATTACCTGGCTGCTGTGTGCCTCAGGCCCTTGGTGCCTCCCTTCTGCAGGAGAAGACATTTCTGATCTGACATCAGGCCAGGTGAAATTCTGTGAAGTTGCCCCAAAAGTACTCTTGGACCAGGCCACATGTTACAAGACACTGCTTTATAGGACTCTGCTTCTTTCTGCAGTCTTGTCAAGTTCACCCTGTGCTGAAGAATTCTGATACAGCTTTATGATTGCATTATTAGCAATAACTAGGGCTCATTGCTATGCTTTTGTGAGTATAAAGGGGAAACTGCATTGCAGGGAGATCTCTTCTGCCTTTGCACACACCAAAAGGAAAAAGGTATCTGTTTTCTGTGCTTGTTATCTAGAAATAACCTTGGCTGTTGGTAGCAGAGGCCTATTATATCTCACGTCTAGTCTGTCAGAGGACTTGACTATTTTTATTTCATTTCTTGCCAGATTCACTGACAAAAGGAACAATCTCTGGGGCAGAACAATCAGTGTTTTAAAATGTTCACCCTGCCCATCTCTCTATCTTTTTCTTTTTTTAAATTACATTCAATGGACCATAGAGCAGAGCTCAGTGTCCTGACACAGCCTCAGAGCCCGCAGTGACGCAGGCTACAAACTCGGTCACCTCTCTGTGAGAGACAGGACTCCCCACAGCAAATGCCAGCATTTGATGGCAAATCTCTTTTCCAGGGCAGGTTTGTGAAATTTAACACATTTTAAGGCTGAGGAAGATGCTGAGAAGGGCGATACCCAGAGTCACACATCAGAGAGAGGCTCATGCAGAAAAACAACTTCAGCTCCCCTGCCTGCCTCCACTGCCCATCAGACTGTGCTTCCCACTCTGCTCCTCTACAGGCATTCCTAAGCCAGCTTCCCCAGCCGTGAGAGACCCAACAAGCACCACCACAACTCTCACACACAGCTCCTCTCCTGCTCCCTTCCCTTCAGAAAACCCAGAGCCATTCTAGCTCCTGGTTTTACCTTGCAGAACCCCGAGGTCGGGGCTGACTGCACTTTTCTCCTTCTCCTGGTTCTCAACCTTTGCCTTCAGCTGCTTGATCTCCCCAGATCCACACCTGGCACGTCTTCCTCTGCCTTTCCATTATTCTGCCCCATTTTTTTCACCTTCATGTTTCTCTTCTCATCTACAACTCACACAATTTGCTGTCCACTGTTCCCTTCCTTTGCATTTCTTCTCTCACTCACACTGGGCCTCTACCCCTCTTGAAGTTTGCTCTCTCTTCATCCATTGCATTTTCTATTTCCACTTGCAAGCTTTTAGTCATAGAATCATAAAATGGTTTGGGTTGAAAGGGATTTAAAGCCCATCTCCTTCCACCCCATACCATGGGCAAGGACACCTTCCACTCTCCTAGGTTGCTCCAAGCCCCATCCAACCTGGCCTTGGACACTTCCAGGGATGGGGCAGCCACAGCTTCTCTGGGCAACCTGTGCCAGGACCTCACCACCCTCACCAAATCTCTAAGCCCCACCTCCTTGGGACTTGTCTGCTCTGGTACCTGTGTCTCGCTGTTTTTTGCTCGATAGGCATAGATCAAGGTCATTCGAGATTCTTCAAAGGAGGAATTGGCTGGGCTGATGTGTGCAATCATAGCAGTCCTGCTGTTGCCCCTAAGGAGTCCTGGAGAGATGCAGTGTTGATGTGGTTAATGTGGATGTGACAGGGTTTTATTGTTCAGGGGCAACCACTGTGGCTGGGTACCCTGAAGTTCATTGAGATTCTGGTGGAGAATCCCAATTAGAAGTGAAGGAAGTGCTAGTAAAAGACCATTCATTAGGCCCTCTCTCCATCAACAGTAAAATCAATAAGTAATTAACTTGCTACAAAAGAAGAATTTTTGCAAGAAAATCGCAATTTACACAAGTGCACTGGCAGCTTCTCAATTCTGCTCACGAAAGGAGCTGCCTTTCCCTCCATCTCTCCTCCTTCCCACTATCCTCTAGAAAACACATCTGTCATGCAGCAGCAGCGAGAGCTCAGCACCAAGGCTTGAGGCAAGGTTCATAAATGAGGTTGTAAAATATCCATAAAATAACCAGCGTGGCAAAGAGCGTGTCTGCAACCTTTCTGATTTCCTAAGGGAGAGACAGCTTATGACAGCACACAGTCACTCTCAGTCCTCCTTCCTCCTGCCCCAAAAAATTTATTGTCCAATTTCAGCCAAATCTTATAGAAGGGATGAAACATTCAAAGGCATTAAGGTAATTTAAAAACTCACTGGTCACCTGCGAGCTTAGAGATGTACGACCCACATCTACAGAATTTCTTTAACCCTATAGAAACTCCTTCCTTAATCCTCTGAGAGGCAGAATGGACAGGTCTTTCCTGTTCCTGTTCCTGTTAAAGGCATAGAGAGCAGCATCAAAGCCCAAGTGCCACGTGAGCAAGTTTCCCCAACAAATGATGCCTGGCTTCCTATTAATTTTGTCCTTCACCTCATCATTTCCTCCAGTTACTCCAGTGTCTCACCCCACAGTGACACTACCTGAGGAGAGAGACAGTGTGTGCCATCCAAAAAGGGTGACAAGAGGACTGGCAGATGGGCAGCCAGGTAGGTTAACTGCTCACCTGGGTGTTCAGAGCTAGAGCTGTAGCCTCTAAATGCTTTCTACAGCTACATCTATTCTCCTGAGATCAGCCTCCAGCACTGCACAGATGCCCTTATCACCTCCTTCTTTCTAATTGGAAGATTTGTCTCTACTGAATTCTGCCTCAATTAAGTGACTTTTCAAACACGGCAGCTTCACTGTTACTTTAGCATTTAAGTGAGGTCCACACTTCCCAATGAGAATGGTATTACAATTCTTCACCCTTGTCCTCACAGTAAGCACTTAATTGGCTCTATATTTCTGGTTTTTACAGCTATATTTTATTCATCTGGAGTAGTACAGCTACAGGGACTACTTTACCTGTTGGACCATTTGCAAAAATGGTTGCACTGTAGCCAGAAATGACTCTTTCTATCAGGCTTTTTGTTGTGGACACATTTCCTTCCTCCTAATTCAGTCCAAAAAAGCACAAACTTTTGGTCAGGCATAACAGCTGTCCGAATGATCTATACCTAATTACATTCCCTGTGATTTTCTCACTATGTTTTAGAAATTTCCTGGGCTTTGGAAGGATTTGCAGGCTGTTTGAATTCTGATACATCATCAGAATGAGCAGAAAAGCACAGAGGTTTATTGAATTTTCTAAAGGCAGGAGCCTACTGAAAGAAATATCATTCAATATCATTATTTTATTGGACTCTGAACATGAAATGCTTTTGGTTTTTTGTGTCTGCTGAAGAAGGGAGTAAACTCACTCCCTGACCTTTCCTTTATTGAGAAATGCCACTGAGCTTCCAAAAATGTCTTAGATGGCATACAAGGGTGAAGTTTGATGTGAAAAGAGAACACAGATGCCTGAACTGCTGTGAGAAGCAAGGCTGCAGTCACATCGTGGTGATCATAAAATGCAGACACTGATTAAATCCTCTCAGTGCACCTTTCCCCTGTCGACAAAACACGGCTCAGTGTGGGCACCAGAGCTCCCTGTGAAACCACAGAACACAGGGAAGAGCTGTGTGAGCAACAGAGCCAACAACGTGACAGTGACCTCATGCACCAGAGACCTGGGGAGACAAAGCTCTTCACCCCTGCTCAGGTGTGGGGAGGGCCAGTGGGGGAGGGAGAGGCAGAATGAACACATCTCCCCCACTTCTCTGGCAACAGGAGAACCCTCACAGCCCTCTCACCTTCAGCACTGTCACCTTTTATCTGGGTGAAAAGTGGCCTCTGGGCTGTGCAGTTCTGTTCACCTGCCAAAAAACATTTATCTAAGCAGGGAAAACAATTCTAATGTTAAGCCTTTAAAAAAACAAATGGAAGGCTGTTACCTGGGTTGCTGTGTGATCAAAAACCGTGTCAAATACAAATGTTTTTCCTCAGGATCTGTTAGCTCACAAGATGTCATCTGGATCTCTGCTTGGATCCATCAGGACCACCCTCTGGTATGGGATGAAGTCAGAGGGAGAACTGTTAGGTCTGGGTTTGGTGAAGAGCGTGTTGGGGTTCCTCACAGCACCATCCCTTGGCCAGAGGAATGCTGCACTACAGCTTTCCCTGGAAAACCCTCACACACACAGGGCTGAGGCCAACAGACTGGGTTTTGCAACTGATATAGCAACTTCTGCAATTTGGGGCACTGCAAAATCCTTGGAAGGGCCGTTGAGCAGCCAAACGGTCACTGGTGTTGGGTAAGAGCAGAGCCTGCAGGGACACAGCAGACACCGGGCAGTCAGGGAGGGAGGGACAGCACCTCTTACCTCAATTTTCAGCTAAGATTCAGACAGAGGAGCTGGGAAACAAAATAGGTTCCTCAGCAGCAAAATTGCCCAAAGCCTTTTGTGCAGAAGGACTGAGGGAAATATCTGCATTGCTCAAGGACAGAAACTTCATTCCATGTCTGGCTTTTAGTAAGGAAAAAAGCAAAGGTGAGAAAGGAGCTGCAGCAGGTTACAGAACTGGTTCTGTTTCTTTCCAGTCCTTTAGGACTTATTTTAGTACATGATTATCACAGTGTATAGTTACTGTGGAGAATGGGTTTCTTCCTCCTCCACCCAGAGGGCTCACAAGGAGATGCTCAAGGGAAGGACAGAGAACCCTGTGCCTCCTTCTCCAGAGCAGCTTTAATGCTCTCTCAGGTAAGCAGATCATTAGATAAGCAATTAGAGCATAGACCAACAGAATAACCCCACTGGTGCCCCAGGAGAGAGACAAGTGTCCAGGACAGGTGCCCATGGGGTTCAGGAAACTTCAGAACTTGGGGGTTTCTTTTTCTTTTCCGTGTCCCGCTGAATTCCAAGTCTCTAATGAGTATCGCTTTGATATGCAAGTTTTCAGTTACCAGAATTATTTTGTTGTTGTTGTTTTAATTCTTTCCTTTTCACTGGTCCAGCTCTGAAGCAACACAAGAACAAACTCCAAAGGGAACTCCTGGTTTGTCCTTGGGGGCAGCATTTACCTGCATAAGACAGACTGACACGTAATCACGTGCACAGGCAAGTGTGACAGGCAGGAGCAGCGCCTGGAGAGTGAGGTCAGTGTCTTTCCTTGAGAAGTTTGTCCTGTAACACTTTCAGGCCCCTCTTACTGAGCTCATGTAACAGCCAAAATTTTGCTCACACAGTGTATCCATGCGTCCAAGAGTCCTCCTCTTCCAGTCTGGGGCTTGTCTAACCAGAAGTATTCAGAAAGCACAAATCTTCTGCTGTTTTGTGGAGGCATTAAATATAACAAGCCACTGGCAGAGTCAATTTTGAGTTAGGATTAATAAGCAGACAGAAGCAGTTCTAAATGAGTTCAGCTGGGAGTAAAAATAGCAGGGAACATGAATGCAAATCAAAATACACCAGGAAATTTAAGTACTTTGACTGCCCAGTCAGTTAATTTGCTTCCATAATTACAGTTATTTGCATTATTAAGAGAAAAGCATTCTCATAGACAGAAGTTACTCAGACTAATGTAATGCACATTTCCTTCCCAGATTTCCATTAGAGAAAATAGATCTTGGGGAAGATGATGCAAGTCTGAATAAGCTGTATAAAAATAAAGCTGATATCCTTGTGAGATTAATGGCTGCTTTAAAATAGAAAAGAAAAAAAAAGGATATTTCACAGGTAAGGTGCTAAACAAAAATTGTATTTGTAATCCATAAAGGGGAAAGAGAGATTCATGCTCTCTTTGCTTCTGAGGGCTGCTGTCATGTGACTACTGTGTGGAGACAAGATATATTACAGAATTAGCATGTGTTCAGGAAGGGTTCAGAGAAAGATCAGCTGAAGCACAATAAAAAATAATGGGATTTACATTGAAAATGAAGGGAAATAACAAGGGCACAATAAAAATATGTAAATAGATGTAGCAATGTAGAAGAGGTAAGCGGGAGCCTCCTGCAATTCCTGCCTCTTAGAGAGGTGAGCAAGAGGTGCAAGATGCAGAACTGGGAAAAAAGAAGTGCCATTGCACAGGAAGCTGCATCTCTGCTGTGTCTCAGGAAAGGCAGGAGTTTTGCAGGATTTGAAAGCAAGTGCTTGCACGTGAACCAGAAGAGCCAGAGGCTCGTGGTGGCCCATGGGGTACCCGGCAGAATCCCTGGTGCCCATCACGGGGGCTCCCCTGCTCCCAGGTACAGCCCCAGAGCTCCCCTGGACCCAGCTCCCCTGCTCTCCCACTCTGCAGGCAGCGAGTGCAGCTCCCTCCTCCCCCTCAGCATCACTGAGGGCAAAGGGTCACCTGAACACACGGACACAGGTGGCTTTTGTGTGCCGAGGCCACCCAGAGCTCCCTGCAGCAGGGCTCAGCTCTGGGCAAGCACCAGCCCCAGTCACAGCTTCTTGCTGCATCTCTTCTGCTGATCGAACTCGAAACATTAAAGCTTTAAAGCCCAGAGAGTTTAATGAAGTTTATAAAGTATAAACCAGTTCGTTCTCCCATGATTTGCACTTTTATCTTGACAAATTCTTCCTCCCTCTGCCTCTGTTTCTGTCTCTAACACAGCAGGACTCTGACTGATTGACGGGGAAGGTGGCAGAGTGAACTCAGCCGTGTCATTGCTGCAGCCAGTGGGAACCTTCGGAGGTCTGGGACCGTGGTACCCACAGTTGTAGGGCTGAGCACAATTACAGATTCCCCTGGTGTTCCCAAAACACCGATTAAAGTTATCCATGACAAAGAAAGGGAATTGCATTTCACTAAGTACCCATTTTGTTTAATCCGAGGTTGCAATCATTATGAGCCTGTTCAACCAGATCAGAGCAAGTTGGCCCTGATCTGTGCAGGTCCCACAGGGTTCCTCAGGAGCTGGAATTCATCTGGAATTCATCACAGGACTGGAGGGATTATAAAGCAGCAATTAAGTGCCAGTGCCTCGTGCCACAACTCAATCAGTCAGAAACACTCTGCTGTGTTTGAAACAGACATAATTTGACTCAAAGATTTAAAACACAATGGCCCAGCCTATTTGTCAGCATTAATAACAGACAAGAGCACGTGTGTTTGAGCCTGTTTAACCCACAGGTGAAACCCCAGAGGAAATGCTGCTGTGGGGTTAATTGGGCCCCCTGAAGCTGAGGTCCTGCTCCGGCCCTCACTCACTGTGGGTGAGTGGCACAGTCCCAAACCTGTGTGCCTGGCAGAGGGTCTGTTTGAAATCCCACTAAAGAACTGCCTTTGGGATCTCGGATAAGAACAGAGATTTGAAAAATTCTATTTTCACCTTTCCATGGCTGTTTTTGCTTTCATAAAACGCAGCGACATCCCCTTTGCAGCTCCTGGCAGAAGAGCTGATGCTGCTAAAACATTTCATAATGCACAGGAATGATGCTGTACCCAGCGAGCACTTATCAAAACAGACTTGTTCTACAGCCCCACCAGTCACAAGCAACTAGTTTCTATAGGAACCAGATTTATCTCCACAATAACAAGCCATGTACCAATTAAATGAGGGTTTCACCAACAGCTCCTGGTCTCAAGCGATGTAATAGACAATTTTGAGTAGTTCCAGCAGCAGCAAAGGAACATTTCTTCGCTGTGAACATCTCAGGGTACCAGGTGAGCTCCTTAGCTTTGGATTGCTTTTAATATTCACAAGAATAAGTTAATTGCAGTTTCATCTGCTCCCTAAACATGGCTGAGGGACACGGCTATGAGCAGCTCATTCCCACATCTCTTAAAAGCATTTACAAATATTATCCTGTACACCATAATCCCAAATTCTACAGGAGGTGGAGGGGATCGTGCAAGTCTCTTGGACAGCCTTAAACTCCAGAATGGTCCAGTTAATCACTGCATTTGGGAGCCCCAGCCACTGAGGGTAAGAAAACAAACCCAAATGAGCAGCATGTGGAGCCAGGTCACACCGAGTACTAAGGCTTTTCCTTGCATTAGAGAGGAATGCAAGGTATTCCACATACTATTGACTTTATTTTAAGCTGTTCCAGTTACAGCAGAGGCTTCTGTGTCTGCCTCAATCCTGTTTCAGCACACTGTGAGAGCAATGCTTCAGTTTAACTGAGAGGCACGGGGTTGAAGGTTAAAACTCGGGAGAGGATTACATTTTCAAAGCATTCCTCTTACTGAGATCAACACAGAGATGCTGAGGCCCTGAAGGAATGGTGAGGACTCCAGCAGGATTTTAATCCCAGCTGCTTGTTGTGAATCTGTCACTCAGGGCCCAGAGAGATGGGGACAATGAGGATCACTGTCCAAGGAGGACACTACCACCACCACCTGCCAGGTGACCCAGCCTCACCTACCCTACTGCACATTTTTCTCTGCAGACTACTTAGACACAACTTTTACTTTAAATCATGCACGGAGAGTGCAAAGTCTCTTTTTTCCCCTCTGACTGGACCAGGGAGCCCAGAACACCAGGAGTCCATGCATTACAACAACCCATTAAAAAAACCCACAAGAAGATCACCCTTGGTATTCATTATTTATTGACAGTAAAGGAGTCGAAGCTCATAAAAGTTACAGCATGGCTTAATTAAAAAATATTAGAATTGAAGAAATTAAAACTTAGTAGAGCAAGTGACCAAAATTTGTTCTGTGAAGTTTGCATTAAGGGCTGTAGATGGTTAAAAGGTCATGAGAATATTTATTATAAATTCAAAATAAAGAGAGAGTGAAGCCTAGCCCAGGATTATATGAATTAGTCCAGTTAATCCTGCTATTTAAGAACAATCATTAAAAATACTTAAAACTTTATCAGAACTAAGGAGAGATACTATCTTAACGCTTAAGGTTTGTTTCCTTTCCCACCCAAATTCTGGACCCTTAAGGGCACTCAGTGGAGGTACAAGTGTGGGAAACCTTTTTCCCCACCATAAATATCTTGAAACAGTACCTACAAACCTGCTTCTGCTTTGACCATCCTTCTGAAGCCCTTACAAAGGCACAGGCTGAGAAGCAGTGGCAGAGAACTCGAAGCTACACACCTGGATCCAGTCCAACAGGACCCTTCCTCCCTACTCCACCTTCCAGTGCTATTCCAAGATATGGCAAAGAGGATAATTTACCAAACACATTCCCGTAAAGCAATTTCAGTAGCACATAATTTGCAAAAAGCATTTGAAGTAAGAAATGCAAGAGAAAAGATGAAGTAAGAAATGCAAGAGAAAAGATGAAGTAATTGAAGGGAGTGATGTCAGAAATGCCGGTGTTAGATGAGAAAAGGCCTGAACTGCTGGTCAAGATCTCATCAGCTTCCAGAGCTGTTGCAGGACCAATTTTGGATGCAATTTTTATGTTGTTTTTTTCCTCCACTGATGATCTGCACTTCAGGGAAGTGTCTCATAAGAGAACTCAATTTACTCAACATTGGAATTACATTGCATTACTTTGAAGACAGCCAGGAATAAAACACAGTAGCCTATCAAACCTTCATTGCATGGAGACAGGAGAAAAAAAACCTGTCAGCTCAATTTGTGACTTAGAAAATGGTTGAGAAGTCAGCTCTTCACAATCAAAGATTGTGATAAAAATGATTCCTGCTATGCAACTTCAAGCCATCATTCTTTACCATGAAGGTGTGGAGGCCCTGGCACAGGTTGCCCAGAGAAGCTGTGGCTGCCCCAGCCCTGGAAGTGTCCAAGGCCAGGTTGGATGGGGCTTGGAACAACCTGGGATAGGGGAAGTGTCCCTGCCCATGGCAGGGGGTGGAAGGAGAGGAGCTTTGACATCCTTTCCAACCCAACCATTCCATGATCACCGGAGAACTTTGTTGTGCTGTAAGTTCTCCTGCACTGTTTTTCTAGAAAGTTATTTCTTTCCAGTCCAGTTGAGAAATGAGGCTGGGGAATGCTGTGGAGTAAACTTTAATCAGCTATATACCTGCCTATATGGATTATGAATGAACAAATGCAGAAAACTGGAAATTAATACAGACTTTTGGAAAAACAACACATGCTGGTTAAAGAGTGAATTGTTGACACTAAGCCAGTACCATTTATGGGAAAATAATTTTGAAAACTTCCTGCTGAAGAGGACATGGGAGTTAATTGAGGCATTTGTGCATTGGCCATCACAGTAAATTCACCTAATGAGAAAGTAAGTGCTGAGAACATCCCTGGCCCTTGGCCACCTGCAGCTGAGTGGGGCTGTCCTGTGCCCAGAGGGCCTCCCAGTCCAGAGCTGTCCCACCCTGCTCTACAAGTGAGCCCTGGGCTTAAGGAAAGCCAGTCAAGAGTGCTCACCTTGGCAATTTCCCTGCCCAGTCCGGAAGAGACAGGAACATCCTCATTCTCCAAGGGCAAGGAACAGGCCAACCTCTCTCACTGACTGCTCTGACAATATCCAGTTCTATTCCCAAAAGTAAATGTAAATATAAATACAGAGAAGCTGCTGCACCACTTCTGAGTACAGTTCTCCCTGCTGAGCTCGGAGGGCTTTGGAGATGGAACCAGGTACCGTGAGAGGGAGCAAAAGGCACATGGACAGAGCACTCTTCTCTAGGTCTGCAATTTTCACTAATAAGACACAGTGACCCAGTAATTCCTGAGGGTTTTATCAGTTTGCAAATGGTTTAAGAATCCAGTCATTTTCTAGTCACTCCACCAGCATGAACAGGTCAACATGACAGATTAATGAGCTGCACCATATTGTAAAAAACAAACCAACCACAACACAAAGCCAGCAGGGCCATGAGGAGCTGAGATTTGAAAAAAATCCAAAGGAACCTTTAGCTAATACAGCAAACACACTCTTATTACTGGGTGATGTTTGACTTTGATCATCCAGGGAAAGATTCCCTACAAACAACACATAGCCAGGCTGGTTTTAGTATAGGTCTGCTTTTATTTCCATATTCAGCTCTTTGAGGGAGACATCCTTTCACAATCTGAAAGGAGGAGGGTATAGCCCGCTGTAGTGCTGCTTCAGCACACTAAAACACATCATACGAAAAACGGTTCTGGTGACTTTTCCCCAACCCAAACGGACACCTGTCCATGCCCTGGGGACACAGAGAGAGCCCTGGAACCCAAACATCGTGTGTGTGAGACAGGGGTGCACTGGTGAATCTCACCTCACTGGCAAGAGGCAAAAACTGCCAGCTGGCAAGGACTGCACGGGAGTCAGGAAGTAAATACTGGTAGTAGTGGATTTAAAAAGAAAAAAAAATAATAATCAAACCCTAGAAAAAAAAAATATAAATTTAAAAGCAGCGCCTTTCCAGTATCTCACTGCAGCAGGCAGCAAGACTTAAAGGCACTACAATGTGTCAGAATGGAGAAAATCTGGTGCATCCACCCTTCCAGAGTGCAAGAATATGGATTAAGAATTCCAAAGTTGATATAGGCTTTCGGAAAACAAACAAACTTCTTTTCAGCACAAGATCTGGTGGAGCTGCAGAAAAAGAAAAAAAGAAGTGAGTTAGTTCCTGTGCTTTTATACAGACAGCTCAACCTCAGAGGCTGAGCTGGTGAAAGGCTACACCAGCTTGTGTTTCACCTCTTCCTAAACTCATGTGGTTTAAATCCATACACTAAGAGGCTTCTCTCCCTCTTCCTTCCATAATCTTCCAAAAGGCAAAACTCCTATTTCATACTAACTACAATTCCTCCTAGAGACAGAATTTACACCCTCTGCAATACACTGGGTTCAGAGGCTGACCCTGACTCTGTTGTGGGTTTGATCTCTCTGGCAAGAGGACATACACAGGATTCTGCTCACTACAAATCTGACTGTCTGCAATAGACTTTTAAAAAAAGCTTCTGTCTCCTCTAGCCACAGGAAAAAAAAACCAATTCAGAGAACAACACATTCACCAATGCAAGAGACCTAACTCTCTCAAGCAAATTATCAACTCTATAGCAATAGTTGACAGAAAGTTTCTCTCTACTGAGAGTTATGTTATCTTACCACAGTTTTATTAATTACTCTGGTTCTGCAAGGGTAATAATTTCTTCATTGATAAAAAATTCCACAGTCTCCTCCTCCCAGTCATCGACATTGCTGTCCAGCTCATCTGTGTCTACCCCTGCAATGGAGAAAACATCAACACTGAACACATCAGACAAGGCAGCAATGGAATGATTTGATGCACTTGGCAGAAACAGTCCTTAGACCAGCAGTGAAACAAGAGGTATTTGGATCTTTAAATCACAAGTACATGCAAAATTTATTCAGCGATAACCAAGGCATTACTGTCTCCCACTACAGTTCTATCCTAAGGTCAAGCCAATGCCTTTTTGTCCCCCTTAAATCCTGTCACGATTCAGGATAAAAAGTACAAAAAACCTCCAGAGAACACGGGACTGGCTTTAGCAGGAAGCAGAGGGAGGAGAGGAGAGGATGAGGCCTGGAGGGAGGTGTTTCTGTGGGGTTTTGCCCAGCCCCGAGCCTCACTCACCCCCGCGCAGCTCCAGGCGCTCGTTGCGCTGCTCCATGTACAGCTCTTGTGCCATCTTGCGGTACTTCCTGAACTCCTCCATCATCGTGCGCCGCCGCTCCACCAGCTCCTGCAGGGGCAGGAAGGGTCGTGAAACCTCCCCACAAAACCACACCCACGCCCCAGGCATTCCTTAGCGAGTCCAACTTTGTTCTCGCCAACACCTTCTACTGACTTAGAAGAAAAAAGATTCTCTTCTGTAATCAAAATGCTGTTTTGGTGAGGTTTTTTTTTTTTAATTGAAAGAGCTTTTCTTATTTTAAGCTCTGGCTAATGCAGCAACACACTAAGAACTCCAAAATTTTACCACCTTTGCTTAATGAGGTAACACCAGTTCCTCTCCAGACTCTTTACAGTAGCACCTCTGACTACCCACTGGACTAATTCTAACCATGTGAATTCAAATGAACACTTGTGATACAGGAAATGTAACTTACGTATCAGCAGTACCAATTAAGGATAAGCTACAAGAGTTTAATCTATAATATATTTCGAAAGTGTCTTGCCTTTGAAGCTTTGGACTGGCTCAGGCGATCCTTCTGCTCAAATATCTTGGAGTATTTCTTCAGGTCCTTCTTAATTTGCTGTGAAACAGGAAATTTTATTTCAACTGGAGTATCAGACTAGCAATTACAACCATCATCTTCTCTAAGAACTCCTTTGGTAAGCCTAAGCAGGCTATGCCTTTCTGAAAAACATCTCTCTGCTAGGCAATTTCCCTTCACTATAATTTTGCTCTTCCTGGCTTACAGATCATGTAAGTGCTTCTGTACACATACAACTAGCAAAGTCTGAACAGCAAAATTCAATCCTACTCTTCTTTATACCCTTTCATTATAACCTAACTGTAAGAACAACTGGTAACCATTTCTATTTTGAGCTTATAATACAGTTAATATCTGCAGACATTCCCAGAAGTGAGGTCCCACACAGCAATGTGTTTATTTGCACACTCAGGGCAAAAGGCAGTTGTGTAACAAGCCTCATCCTCAAGAAGAAGGAGCAAACCAAGTCTGCTTTATACACCAAATCCATGTCAGCACGAAGTCCCTGGAGTACCCTACCTTTATCTGATCCTCGCTGAGCAGGGTAGCTGGTCGTGGTCTCCAGAGCAGCTGGCAGAACCTGTCTTTGTTGTTTTTCTGAAGCAGACGGCCTTGGAAGGTCCATAACCAATATGCATTGTCCACCTGGAAGAGCAGTGCACCAACTCAGCCAAGGTAAGCTTTAACTCAACACTGGAGTGCTCAGAAATTAATGTTTAAAACTGTGGTGCAGGTTAAGTCATTTGATCAGTGACACGTATTCATTTTCTCTTCCTAATCAATAGCCCTTTCCAATACCACTGGAAAAGCAAGGAGGGGTGGGGAAAAGAGGTGCATCAGTACCTTGTGGCTCCACCAAGACACAGAGGTGACAATGTATCTGCCCGTGGGGTCCCACTCCACGTCCGAGGCCGTGTAGTGCTCCGCGATGTTCATCATGGTGCAGTCAGATGTGTCAACAAATGCTAAGGCACCATTCATGCTGCTCAGGCAAAACAAGACATTGCTTTACACACCAGCACAGCCTGAGGTTTTAAAAGCATTTCACAAGCTACATCTCTACAATTTCTCATTACAAACAAATGCCCACAGCAGCCAAGAGACAGGTTGGTACCAGTCTCTGTGGCTGGAAAGGAATGCGGTGGATTAAAAACAAGACACCACATAAGAATGACACTTTTGTTTCTATGTTCAGTGACCCTGAAGAATACAAATAAAATGGGTTAAAGTCACAATAAAAATGTGCTCTAGGCAAGCTACAGCCAGAGTTTAACAACCATATGCTTAGGCATAGTAGTGAAGAAGAGGTTAAAGAGAAGATTTTTAAGATGAACAGCGGCGCTTGTTTGAAAGCATGTGCAAGCAAATATTACTTGACTGGTTAATAACAATAATTTTCACTTGCTCTAAAGTGTAACTTTCTTGATAATTGTTTCACAAAGCAGCACTGTCATTAACAGGTATTACCCATGAAAGGGCACAAGGCTATGACAACGAATGCAGCACAAGAGCCACATACACGTCCAAACTGGATTGGCTCAGAGTCAGTATCAACTTAAACAGCTGAAAGGTGTTTCTAAATATCCACTTTTCTGTTGAAAAATACATTCATTTAATGTGGAAAAATAGGAAGTGAAAGCTGCAAAGGACTAAGCTACATCATGAAGTTGCACCTCTGCTCTGCCTTTGCTTTTGCACTATCAGGATTACAGCAATCAACATTCACAGGGACACCAAACACTTCCTGTAGTTCTTCTTCTCTTTAAAATGAATATGGTGGTGTTCAGCACCCTGTGCAACACTCACCTTCTGAGGCCAGCCAACACTACAAACTGCCCCTGGGGACTCCAGAATATCGTGTTTGCCTGCTGTTTGTCAAATGTTTCTGAAAAGAAACAAGGTAAATTCAGAAAGAGATCTCAATCCAATGCCATCAAGTACAATCATCAACCCCACTAATTTCTCACAAGACATCACAAACAGCCACAATTTTGAGTTTATTGCATCTATTACCATGCAAAGTGCACTTTTCACTTGTTTTTCACTTACTTATGAGTTCTATTTTCCCATTGTTTTTAACATGGTAAAAGGAAACTGAAATTCGTGGAGTTTCTCCATGCAACACAGCAAACTTGCTTCCATTTGGCTCCCAAGCAAAGGCTATGATGCTTTCTGTAACAAGAGGAGCCAAAACTTTGTTAAAGGACAATACAAACCTCTGATTTCAAGCAGTTACCAAAGAAAACCAAGACACTGAAGAGAGGGCACCCATCAGTTAACAGACTTTCTTTTAAAGCACAGGTTGATAAGACAATTGCAGGGAGTTAGGGGAAGTGTTTCTAAGTATGGCTCTAAGTCTTCCATCTTCTACAGAACACATTCATATTATCAGCCCTACCATTTTTATTAACAACACATTTTCAGTTCTGTCATTTTCCAAGTCAGTCACAAGCATGAAAAGCAACAGAAGTTTTCTCATTTTTACATGAGACATTCTGTAACATTACCAACCAAGCTCCTTTTCAAAGGGTTAAATTCCTAGTTGTCACATGCTGACAAGAATTTCTAAGGAACACACAAGCATCTATACAAAAAAGTTCAAGCTCAAAAGTAAGGAAATGCTTGGCATTACCTTTCATTTCCACCACATCCACTGGCACCTGTTTCTCTCTCATGCGGAATATTTCAAAGTTGGTCACTACTCCCTGTAAAGGTCAAAATCAGCTTGTTATCCAGCACAAAAACAGCAGAGTAAATAATTTTAATCACTAGGCATAGAAGGACAGCTCCACAGTTAGCCTGTTAGGACACAGGATGAGAGTGAGTCAAGGTTTATTCCTTTAATGAGAGCAGATAAATGCAATATCCCTCCTTACCAAAAATATTCCAAATTTGTTTTGATAAAGAATAACTTCAGAATTGTACAAAAGCATTGTTTTTTTCAGACTGTTATAAAATTTAATTAAGACAGATGAACATGTGGCACGTTATGCAGCTTGACCTACGTGTTGTTCAACAGCTGCTTAATTGTGAGCAGGAGAAGAGGAGAGGCATAGACCTCTCAGAGACCAAGACATCACTAAAGTCAAAGCAAATCCTGGATGCAAATATAACACACATTTTGCTTTCCACATGCTTCAAATTCAAATGGAAAAAATTAAAAATTGCTTTGACGTGATATAATTTACACTGCCTCTATTCAAAGGCAGTACTGTAAGAAAAGGAGGCATGAGACAGAACCAAATTTTACCAATAAAATCAGAATCCATGTACCTGTGTGCCTTTGGGAGTCCTGTCTACCTTCACACACAGGTAGTCCCCGTTCTTCTGCCAGTGCAGTTTGCAATCTACTACGTTGAACAAATTCCGGACACGAATTTCTTGTCTAGAAGGCAGCTGCATCAAAGTCACTCTTGCTGGGATGTCTTTGTCCTCAGGCACCCAGAAAGCAATTATGTTACCACCTGGAGACCATGAGAAGTCTCTACAGGAACAAAGTTAAAAATATGCAGTTTTAATTTGTAGTTAGAGATACTACAAGCAGAAACCACTTTCCTCATTGTATCTGAATGTTGCAGACAAAGATCAACTCTCCATAATAAAGACAGGCACAGACACATAACTGAGGGCAATTTAATAACGATACCAGAACAGATTTTTAAGCAGCTATTTAAATTTGCTGTACCACCAATGTTGTCTCATCAATACATCTCACCAAAAAGCAGGGGTTACACACAGAGTAAATGCCAAAGATCTAGGAACAAATGAGCCAAAAAAAAACCCCCTATTAAATTACCATGGAGACCATCTTCTTGCACCTGGGTACGCTTAATTTTCTTGTTCCTTTACAGAGATGTATTTTAAAAACTCTCAGAGGAATCAGTGTGTCTTGTGCACAGCACACTGCTCTAAGCCAGCACAACCAGCTTATTAGGGAGATATTCCCTAACAAACTGCATTCCAGTCTGGTTTTGTAGACAAGGAGCAGGACTCCCAAGCTAGACTCTGGATTAAGCAGTACCACAAAGAGGATTTCAAAGCACAGAATCTACCAAGTGTGTTCATCAACAAATGGAGTTTTCCATTTCTTTTTGCCACTTTGTCGAATTTGACCACCTCAACATGTAAGGCTGTTTGCTCTAGGCAACAGTAACAAATCTCTCACCATAACAAATCCCCAGACTAAAAGATTCCAGCTAAAGAGCACAGTTATGATTATAAGGTAATAGACTCACCTTATCCCATTGATTTTCAAGCTCTTTTTGTCCAACAACCCCATAGACTAAAAGATGAGAAAAGGATGAATTTTCAAGTTAGTAACATTCTTGTATTTACACACATACTTTCTACTCTCATTATTATGCAAAAAAAAAGGCAAGAGCTTACAGGTGTTTCATAGATGCTGAGGGTATCTGAAGTCATTCGAGCAAAGAATTTACCATCATGACTCCATCTAAGCAAGAAAGAAAAAAAATATTAAATTGGAACTGCCTTTTCATTAAATGAAGTCTGGGACTACAACTCTCTACTCTAATTCTGTTTTTCAACCTACTTAAAAATAGGCCAGTGAGCTGAGTTTTCACAGTGGAATCCTCTCTTCTTTTGGCCAGTCAGAATATCCCAGATGATGATAGCCTGAGGGTCATCCTGTGTGTCCATCAAAGGGCTGAAGGTCACTAAATACCTACAAAAGAAATAATTCATTTCACTATTGAAACTTCATCTAATATGTCAGTACCAGCAGGCTTTCATCCAAGTAGTATTTAAATACCAGGCACTTTGAAACAACAGTTTCTCTAACGGGATTTTTCAGAGGAGGGTAAAATAAGAACAGGATGATAAAGGAGGAGAAAGCTTCCCTGGCATCCCTCTGGCTGAAACGATTCTAGATTTATGTCCAAGTCTTTCCATATTGATGTTACAAGGGAGGGGAACTCACCAAATACACTGTTACCTATTACATAGTTTTGACATGAGAACAACATTGGTTTTGAACCAGACATAGATCATTGACCTTATCCAACCCAAACCACAGGGATGCTGGGCTTCTCCACTGAAAGGTAAATAATCTCTTTCATACAATAAAGCATAAAACCCAACTGCTTCCACATACATTACTTGAAAACTATCAATACAAAATGCATCTCAGTCCTCAAGTTATTTTATCCTTCTCTCCAGAGCGCCTTAATGTTCAAGAAATCTTAAGGAATTGATTTCAGCACTCCAGATTTGGAGGATGCTACTCATGCCTCATGCTTTTGACCCCTTAGCCCAAACCAATGTCACGCTCTGTACCTTTCACAGGGTGAGAAGTCAATAAGCTGCACTCCTTGGTGACTAAACCTTTGAATCTGCTTGAACTTCTCTCCACCCCACAGAGCGATGCCTCTCTGGTGGAACGTAGCCAGGTAGGTGCCTTTGGGAGACCAACGGACGTAGGTCTCTGTCCACCTCTGGATTTAAAAAAAAAAGTCCACACAAAAGTTTAATTGCATGCTGTGTTCCTAAAAGGGAAAGAATTAATGCGTGGCTTGTAGCAGGACATTTTGTAAATCCCTTTACTAAGGGAAGATCTCAGGATTTGTGATAATTGTGACTAATTGTGGAGCTTAATTCCATGCACATAACGTACAGTACCTATTCTTCAGGTTGAAAACTGTCAGTTGAGACCTTTTCAACTTACACCAAAGATGTTTTTCAGGTACAGTGACATCCTTTGTGTAGTAACAATTAAACCCACCTAACAGCCTGGGCTTCCTTCTTTCAGCCTTGGTAAGAACACACTCTTCTCAGAAGTAAGGGCAAGTATTTCAAAATTCTGAACAACACAGCTCTGGACCTTCAGCTAAGTTAGAGAGGTCTCAGCAATACAGACCACAGCCAGAGACCATGGTGATGAGCAAATATTCTCACCATCCCAGAGCCAACCTCCTTCTACTGTAACGCACAATGGTTATTAAGGAAAGTGCTCCTGGGTCCTAACAGCTCCCAGCAAGTCCAGTGCCTGCAGCAGACAGGCAGGCTAACTCTCCCTCTTTTATGCCATTACCAAACCAGCTATTCCTCTTTAACATCTCTGTGGTCAGCACAAAAGCAAGGAGTCATCTGAAGCAGCAAACATAAGCACATATTCAGCTCGAATGAATAGTGCTCCTCAACCTGTGACTTTGCATTCTCAGGTCTTTCTGAATCACCTATAACAGAGAGATGAAGGAAACTAATGGGCATCATAGACCAGTGAAAAAAACAAACAAACAAACACCACCACCAACTCCAAAAAGTTCACTCCACAGTTCTCTTACCTAAGCAGCTAAATCTAATTCTAAAGGATGTGATTTCACCACTCTTCACAAGGAAGAAAAAATTATTTCAGCAATGGGAAAAAGCTTTTTTTTTTTAATGAAAGAGACTGGCAGTGTAGCTGCAATCTCCAGCACTTCCAGGACACTCACTGCTCTGTCCTCAATTTGAACAGGTTCCTTGATGTCATTCCAAAAAATGGATGTCCGGTCTCCTGACTCAAAGATCACACTGTACTGATCCCTACAATCAGGGTCTTCCAACCAGTATCGGAGGTTCCCCTGAGGAAAACAGAGCAAAAAGATTATTAGTGAGTCAAAGGCTAAGTCAACAAGTTCCACAAACTAATATCTACCTGGCAGGTAGAAGTTGGTCTTACCAGCGAGTGCAACTTTGGGGTCTTACCACTGCAAACAAGTTTTTGAAGTGAAATTAAACAATTCCAATTACTGGATGCTGGAGGCTGAGAGCACACCGTGAACAGGTGGACCTTCAAGGTGGTTTGATGATCTTTAATACTTATTTTAAAGAAGAAGTCACTTGGTATTTGGTTTTTAAAGAAAAAACAAACTATCCTTCCACCAGACTATTTACAAAGCAACTGGTAACAAACACCAAAGTTTGCCTCAAACAATTAAGAATATAAAAAGATGCTTTTAAAAATCTATTTTTAAATGACTTGTGCAAAATTATTATTTTCTCTTAAACAGTAAAGAGTAAATTAAGCTTCACACTATGTGTAACTATTAAGCAGAAGCGCCGAGTTCCTCCCATCACTTCATGGTGGTGAGCATGAAGGAACAGGAGCATGTGATCAGCACTGCTGTTTGCAACACCATTAACACATCATTTCTATTTTCATATGGACATTCCAGCAATGAAGTAACCATTTAATATTAGGCTGAATATTCTTTCCATTTTTCTAAAAATTCCTTACCAAATCCTTAAATGGCTGTTTCTCAGGGATTTCCCATTCGTCACTGATTGTCATGTACCTGAAAGAGCAATTTGGTTGGTCACACTCCATGCAGGCACTCTGGATTAGAATCCCCAAATCTACAGATACCACACAATTGCTGCACTCACTTATCAAAGTCTGTGAAGAGGTTGACTCTGAAAGTATGCTGCTTATCCAGTTTGTATCCATCTGCGTTCTTCACGGCATCCACGGCGTGGGAGGGGGACATGTACTCCAGGAAGATGTACCTACAAGGAGGGAAAACCAAAGCAGAAGACATTGCTGACTACACAACAGGCTCATAATAAAGAAGAAACAATGGGGATGAATTAAGAGTTCAGTACAGAGCATCTACAAGATAACTTCTTGTCTTGTCCCTAACCAATTAGGGTCAACAGCAATTAATCTCCATTTTGGCCACAGGCTCACACACATTATTTAGCTCTCCAGGCCTCAATTAATCTGATATCCTTTCTGAAATGGGCCAGACCCAGTGGTGAATGCAAGTTCAACACAACCAGGACAACAATGAGAGCCAGGAACAGGCAGGTCACATCCACAGCTCTTCCCAGCTGAATAACAAGTCATGTTTAGGAATGGTAACTTGCTGTCACAGGCATCTCAAAGCATCACTCTTTGTTTTTCAATCATACAGCTCAGCTTCCTTCTGGACACTTAATCCAAGCTAGCTTGGAGCCCAGCAGACTCAAAACTAATGGTATCCTGAACACCATCAGACAGTGTCTCAGAGAGAGATATGAATACAGAGAGAATTATTTTCTCATGCTTCTCACACTGACCTTATAGAACCTCCACTCCAGAAAACTCAATTTTTTTATGCTTTCTAAGCTATGCATTCCTCCAATACTTAGGAATATTTGCTACAGATACTGACAGTCTATTTTGCAATAAACAGTACATCCACTGCTACCAGGTTTTTAAGTCAAGAGAACCTTTAACTTACTGACTAACCATAGCAGAAAATTGAGAAAAAAACTCCTCACATCATACTGCACAGATATTTGTCTCTAAACCCAGCTAAACTGTTTCCATAATTAATCCCCACCACACTCCACTATGGAGCCTAATGAGCTATTAAGCTTCTCAGTTCCCTCAGGACTTGTTTGTCACTAAGACTGATGTCAGGACTCCACAGACTAAGGCAGAAGAAGGTGATGATAACGACTATGAGGTCACCCTAAAAACTGGCCATAAAGTATTGACACTAACAACCAAAGATAAACCAGAGCTGTGTTTCAATCCCTTTTCCAATTGGAGTTATCACGACTTACCCTTTTGTTTTTCCATCTGCTTCCGGATAAAATTCATTGATAATTTTACCAAACTTGGAAAATATTTTGTGGATGACGTTCTTCAGTTTCTCCAGTCGGTCTGGTCCAACCTGGGGCACATTATCCACGACAATCACCGAGTCTATTCCATCTGCTTCCTGCGGCTGATCTTTCAGGATGTCACCAAGCAGTTCTGCAAAGACAAGACAGACAGGAAACTAAGGCATTGGTCACATCATGAAGGAGAAAGACAAAGGTGAAAAGAACAGTGAAAGTAAGAGAACAGAGAGACTTCACATTTCAAGAATCATTTAAGAAACTTGGTAGTGAAGGAACCTTCTGTCAGAAAAACAACTGAACGCACAACACCCCAACAGCACTAAGTGACAGGATTATGTGGTTTCATGACAAACTTTGGGCATCCAACTCTTGAAGTCCTTCTTAAAGATGTACCTTACACTGAGGTCATCAACACTTGCACTATCAGTCTTTTTCAGGAGATGGAACTGGCTCACAAAGTCCTCAAAACTGACAATAGCACAGACAAATGCTTGATTTACCACCTGACCTCTGACCAGTCCTCTTACTCAAATCATAACCAGATGACTTTGATAAAAATAAAAGCAACCTGTACCTCCCTCCCAAATTACACAAGTTTTAGCATAATTCAAAACTATCCACCATACTGGAAGCTCTGCATGTCTCAGCATCACTATAATTATGTTTAAGAACTCACACTCCATCTAAACCTTTAATTAAGCACAAAAATGAAGGTCTAAGGCAAGACACTTAAAACCATATTTAAGCTTTGTGAAGACAAGCACACATCTTTTCACACTGGATATTCTTCAAATGTATTAATTCCTGAATATCTACAATAAATGTTAAGCTTATGTGAAGATGACTGTAAAACACAAGGCTACACAAAAAATAAGTTCACACCACCATACTTTTGAATTAGATAAAATTTGGAGTCAGACTATCTATAGCATACACAGACTAGGGAAAAAAACCCCAAACACACGTAGAAACAGCTAAAATATGAGAACAAACTGAAATAAGTGTTGTATGTGCTGGTATTTTGAAGACATTAGATTTTTGATGGTTTTATAATTCAAGAAATTTTTCTGCCCAGAAACATCACTGGAAAGATCTCCAGCAACGAAGAAATATGAGAAATATGCTTACTTTGAATTTCAAACTACTAAAAAGTTGCTTTCTACAACTTTAAGCTTCAACAGGTTGTTACACATGAAGCTTCCCACTGATCTGGGGCAATGTGCTTCACAAACGTTTAGTCCATTACCACCAAGATTGTGTAGCACCCACAGAATATTGTTGTTTGTAGTATTTATCACTCAAAAAGATGATCTCCATGTGCATGTAGGAACTACAAATAACAATATAAAGTATATAAAATGACAGCATGCCCCACAAAGACATTTCCACAGAAGTCTACAAGCAAAAGGAGAAAACCAAAGTAAAACCCCAAAAGGTAACTTTAAGGCTCTTTTAGCTCTTTTTTCATAACCACTTCTCACAAAAGACTCTGTAGGCCTACAGGCAGGCCAAGGAATGCATGTTTAGATTCCTGGGCAGGAATGCAACACCCTGCATTGAGTCAAAACTGTAACAGACTGAAGACAAATTCCCACACTGTGCCCTTAAATTCAAAATTGTGAACAAAGGAATCTTCAAAGAGTAAGAAGCTGGTTGAGCCAGCTCCTATTGCAGCCAGAAGGGAAGCAGGGTGTGGTGGGTACAGGGCTATCTTCAGCTGGCAGTATTTTAAGGACCACTGTCATTAACTGAACTAACTAAAGCTTCACTGGTACCTAAGTGGTTGTGTCCAACACATCCCTACTGCTTTAACTCAGATCAGCTGTTCTTCCAAGCCACCACCACTCAGGGGGAAAAAAGTGGCAGTAAAAGATCTGAGATGTTCCAGTCCTAAAGCTGGTCCCTCTCACAGGTGCTCCTGAAGATCTGTGTTATCAGGAGCATTGAAAGAGCCTTGGCTTGGTCACACTGGACTGCTTTTCTCCTTGGGGAGGGCACCAGGATAATGGGAAAGGAACAAGGAAGCTCCAGAAGGAATACACACAGATGGAAAGCCAGACCAGCAAGAGTGACTAAACTTAAACGCTGCAATTCAGCCACTAACACTGGATTTCATACAGCTGAGAAGTGAAGCAAATTAATTAACAATAAAATAGGTGGAGACGGAAAACATGCCCAGTTTCTAAGCAGGAACTGAACATAACAATCCTAGATGCATGCAAAGTGTATTAAGTATGCACTTAACAAAAAGAATCCAACTCCAAGGCAATTTTGCCAAAGTCTCTTTAACAACAAATGTAAAAGTTCAAAGAGCTGTTATACAGACTGCTAAACTGAGAACAGCAAACACTTCCTTAATCTAGGATATTTGGCTGCTGTTTCATTAAACTAAACAAAGGACTGAAACACAAGAACACACCTGTATTACCTGTATTTCACTGCCAGTTGAGATAACTGGCTGATTTACAGTCCTGTGCTTTAGAAACATCTTTCCAGTTTTGATATGTGTAACAGACCCTACGACACGCAGAATACCCGTACATGAGACCCCACAACAGCACAAATGCTAATGGGGAAACAAGTACTTCTGCTATTCAAAAGCTAAGAAAATTTATCCAGAAAGACCCATCTGAAAAACACTAAAAATTAGAGTTCTAACTTCTGTATGACAAGGCCATGTATAAACCTTTATTGTCTGTGCAGTTACACAACAGCTTTGCCGTTTTAAGGCAGTCAATATCCACTACTTTTAAAAGAGCCTGGGCTGACATTTTTAACTGCCAGAAACGATTTATCCCTATTTTGTTGTCACAAAGTACCTACATCACATCTTCACGAGCAGTAACTCTTCTCAAACCCTATTTACCTACGGATTTCATCCTGGGTGCATGGAAAAAACCAGAAGGATGAACCCTAGTTTGTAACGACCATGTCAACCACTTAAAACACTTCTGTTTCTACAGCTGAGTGTAACTAATGGAGGCAAAGGGAAGGCAGACGAGCTGATGACTCCACTCTGAGAGGGCAGCTTTACATCTGATGTGTAACAGCGATTTCAGAACCACTTGAGCAGGAGATTTTAGAACAGCAGCGTTGTGCGGTGCAGAGACAAGTCAGAAAAAAGACCATTTGAGAAGCACAGCTGCGATGCAGACGCGCACTCGGGATCTGGAGCTGCCCAGCTCCAGGGCGGAGGCGCTGCGGGGCCCGCGGGGCTCGGGGCAGAGCGTTCCCCCGCCCGGCCCCCGCTCCCCACGGGCTCCCCCGGCTCCGGGCAGCGCCGGGGCCCCCGCGGCTCCTCCCGTCCCGCACCTTCGTCGCTGATGTCGTCCACGAAGTCCTCGGGGTCGCTGAAGGAAATCTCATCCTCGGGCTCGGCCGGGGCGGCGGGCGCGGCCTCCCCGTTCTCCTGCGCCGCGCCGGGCTCGGCCTCGGCCGGCGGCTCGGACCTGGGCTCCGCGGCGGGTTCGGCCCCGGCCTCAGAGNTGCCCGGGGCCGGCTGCGGTGCCCGGGTCTCGGTGTCCGGGTCTCGGCGCGGTACCCGGTACCCTGTGCTCGCTGCGGGGTCTCGGTGCTCGGCCCCGGTGCCGGTCCCGGTCCCGTCCGGAGCGCGGCGGGGAAAGGCGGGGGAGGGGCGGGGCGGCTCCTACGGCCGGGCCATGTGCGCCAGGCCCAGCGGCCCGCGCGCGCCGGCGCCTACCAATGCGCGCAGGCCGAGAGGGGGGATCCCTGTCCCCGCCGCCTCTCCTGCCCGGCGCCGCCTTCTCTCCGCTCCTTACACGGGCGATTCCGGCGCCTTTGCCACCGCTGTCTTGCTCAGCCAGCGGCGGCTTCTCCACCGTCTCACCGCACTGCACGCCTGGCACCCCTATTTTGGGACTGCTGTGGTTGAGCCCAAGATGGCGCCGCCTTCCATTCTACTGAGGTGGGGTCCGGGCGAACCATTTCTCGGGGGGTGCCGTTACATTTAACTGTGCTGACGCCCAGTGAACCCTCCCTGCGTGTGCGGCCGCTCAGCGCCTGTCGCTGCTCAGGGCTGGGCAGACGGTGACAGGACAATGCCATGGTGACAGGACAGCGCACTGGCGCGAAACTCGCCCTGAAGCCCCCCTACAATCTTTCACCATGAGTTCGCCCGAAGGCTGTGGGCGCGCGCGCGGGCGCTACCAACCTGGTGTAGAGGGGGAGGCGCGCGGTGCTGCGCTGACATCGACGCGGTTGTGCCCGGACGCGGCGAGGGCGGCGGGTCAGCTCATCCCCCGCGGCGCGGGGCTGTGTGGTACGGCCCGGCGGCAGCGCCACGTCAGCCGGGCGGGGTGGCGGCGCCGGGGGCTGAGGGCGGTGCTGGGGCCGCTTCCCAGCGCTCTTTTAGTCCCACAATGACCTTTGTGGGTTTTAAACAACATTTTTCGTGAGGTACAAGATGGCAGTGGCCGTGCCGCGGCATTTCTGCCTGGCCCGGTTGGCGGGAGAGGCCTTCACGGTCCGGTGATCTCCCGGTGCAGTCGGACGCACAGAAGGACAGTGGTCTGAGGGATCACCGTTTACAGTCCTGGCGTCTTAGCATGATTTTTAAATGGTTTCTAAACTGATAAAGCTCCCATTTCTCACGCTGGCTACCGACATGACTGACCTGAGCGATCTGACCCCGCGTTACTGATTAAAGCACCGCGTTCTGTCCCGGGCACCTCAGGCGGATGAAAAATCTGTGGTAGTGTCGCTTTTCCCAGCATATGTGCTAATACAGAATACTCAAAGTGGCTCAGTGAACTTGGAATTTGCCTCGGATACCATCTCGAGGTGACAATTTTAGAGGAAAGAAAAAGAAGAAGAATCTGTGCCCACCTAAGAGATGAACACGTGAATTTTGAATAGAGCTTCTGGTTTTATTTTTTTATCCCGGTACTTTCAATCAGTCCTCACAACAAACGGTAAAAATGCCAGCTAAAAAAAGAGGGGGGGGAAAAAAGGAAAGAGAAGAGCAGAGCAGGTGCTGTACATGGCATTTTGTACATGGCATTTTAAAATGAGACCTTGTCTTATATTGCAGTATCTTCCATGTTTTGACAAACTAATGAGGGAAGATGCTTAAGAAACTGAGGCAGACGCGCCAGTTGTGTAATTTTTCAGGGAGTCACACGATGGCATCCGAACTCCACTCCAGTTTCCTTGGCTGTGCCCATTCCCTGTGGAAGCCCCGGGCAGCTGGAATGAATGGAAGCGATGACTGGCACTTTGTGCAGCTGGTTTTTTCCCTCATTAGATCATGGTCGCTGACCAGACTCTGACTTCCCGGTCAGCACCAGCACTGACACTAAAGTGAACAGAAAGTGCTGTTTCCTGCCATCACAACCACGTATTTTCCAAATGTGAGGCAGGACGTGGCTGCTGTTCAATCCATGGTCCCAGCTGGGTCCTCAGTATTCCGTGGCTCTTCCAGGAGTGTGTGTGAGTGTTGGTTTTGTTCCACCACTCCCGCAGTTGTCTGTATTGTTGGAATGTGCAATTTCTGCAATTACCCTTCTTCCTGTTTGCACTTTTCCAGTCACTTTGGTTAAACAGTGGATCTAAACATTGGATTCTCCTTTCCCTGACATTGCACGTGCTGCTCTTTGCACTTTCCTGTACTGTTCAGCAATTTTTGATTTATCTGCTCTTCCTTCCTTCCTTCCCCCTTTCCTTTCTCTGTTGAAATTTCCCCTCAGCCCCTGTCCTATCTCACTGCTATTCTTTTTCTTCCAGTCCTTACTCAGCAATCTGAAGGAGAGTGGAACAACTTGTAAAATCAAAGATTTTGGCACTGGCAGCTGAAGCCCGTTCCTTTAAGTATTCCACGTGCAAAACTCCTAATCAATGGGAAATTTGGGGAAGAAATCTAGCAGGAGTGGCTTTTTATAACACAACTCTCCACCAGTAGTGCCTCATGAATTTCATTGCATGCAGGTGATCTGAGAATAGTGGAGCTGACAGCTCTGTTTCCTAAACTGAATTCTGAAGGAGTAAGCAAGTTCTTGTATGAAATTTCATCTAATCCTGACAGGACGTGCCCGGAATGACACATTGGGAGGCAGGGCCTCGGGTAGGGACCTATTTCTGCATTGCTTTTGTCACCTGGAACCTGCTGCTTGGGTGCCTCTGCCCTGCTCTGGTGAGACCCAGCTGGAGTCCTGCATCCAGCTCTGGGGTCCCAGCACAGGGAGGACATGGACCTCTTGGAACAAGCCCAGAGGAGGCCACTGAGATGATCAGAGGGATGGAGCAGCTCTCCTGGAGGAAAGGCTGAGAGAACTGGGATTGTTCAGCCTGGAGAAGAGAAGGTTTCGGGGTGGCCTAACTTTGGCCTTTCAGTGCCTGGAGGGGCTTGCAAGAAAGATGGAGAGAGACTACTTACAAGGAGGAACGGCTTTGAATTGAAAGAGAGTAGGTTTAGATTAGATATTAGGAAAAAAATGCTCCCTGTGAGGGTGCTGAGGCCCTGGCACAGGTTGCCCAGAGAAGCTGTGGCTGCCCCATCCCTGGAATTGTCCAAGGCCAGGTTGGACAGGGTTTGGAGCAACCTGGGATAGTGGAAGGTGTCCCTGCCCATGGCAGGAGGTGGAACAAGATGATCTTTAAGGCTCCTTCCAACCCAAACCATTCTGTGATTCTATGACACGTGCCCTTTTTTTTTTTTTAGTGTTTATGTTTCTTTATGCTGAAGGTTTTCCAGAAGCTTTTGCTGCAGTTACAGCGAATATAGAAGCGTTCAATAACTTATGTCAGGCAGACTCTTTCTGGCCCCGTTCAAAAATGATTTCTGCAATTGAATTATTTTTCACAGTATTTTTCTTCAAGACTCCAAAGCAATCTTCAGCTGAGAATATCTTATTTATACCAAATAAATAGTTATGCTATTAGCTTAAGTACAGACCAATCAAAAATCTATAGCTAAATGAGAACATGTTGATTCCTCCATTCATTTTCTCAAAAAATGCTATCTCGGCGAAAAATCCTGTGGCGTTCAGAAGTGCTGAGCAGGCAGAACTCTGCTCGGCTGCTGTACAAACATGATTTGAAGGGCCTCTCAGCTTAAATAATGTCATGCTTTTTTAATTTTATACACAGCTTTCGTCTGCACCCACGCTCGTGGGGACTGAGCTGAAATAGCACTGAGGGAGGAGGAAGAGGAGAATCGCTCGACTCATTCACGTCGTTGTAGCAGCACAAAAACTTTCACAGGGGTGCATTGTGGTCACAGCTACCCCTGAAATAATTCTCACTTCATGATTTTCTGGTTTAGTTCTCTCTGCATACGGTGGAGGTGACTATTTAGCTTCCCATGATTAAGAAATTATCAGGAACATTAATTAGTGGATACATCCAGTACTTTGGACCTTGAAAACATAAAGCATTATTAGGGATTGTAACATTTTAATCTGGAGGTCCAGAATCTATCAAGATTCTTTATTGTCTCATGGTGTTTTCAGGAAAATCACTGTACAAAACACATGCCTTATTTTTCACCACTGTCAACTGTATCATTCCTGACTAATAAAGTACAGGAAGCGGGAAAAAGCATCACTAATAAAATGAGAGGTGCTCATACATGCAGTTCTTATTTTTATGCAGTTTTGGAAAGTGTATTTGCATTTCAAATGTTCATATTTCTGTGCTTTTCTGAATAGCTTAGTGTTCATTTCTACCAAATTTACCAAAAAATCCAGATGCATGCAAAATATAAAGAATTATTGAGCATGGAAAACGTGATTAATTGCCTAGATGGCAGCAGAAATGCCATGGGGAAAAGAACTGAGTTAAAGAAAATATACCAAAATTGACTTGGAGTAATTCATCTGATGAGAGGGCACAGTCTCAAGCTGTGCCAGGGGAGGTGTAGGTTGGACAGCAGGAGGGAATTCTTCACGGAAAGGGTGATTAGACATTGGAATGGGCTGTCCAGGGAGGGGGGGAGTCACCGTTCTGGAGGTCTTTAAGGATAGCGTGGACGTGGCACTCAGTGCCATGGTCTGGGTGACAAGGTGATGTTCGGTCGTAGGTTGGACTCGATGATTTCAGAGCTTTTTTCCAACTGATTCTGTGATTGTGTGACTGGAAACCCAAAGCACCGCCTCAACAGTTTATCTACTTTTCCTAGCGCACAAGAAAGCCTCCCTGAAGTTCACAACAACCATCCTTTTCAGATTTCAAAAAATAAAGCAGTTCTACTTCGGAATAATCCTGTATTAAGCCCATGAGCCGATCACTTCTTACACGCTTTAAGATATTTGAGAGATGTGTTATTAATCCGGAGCGGTTCAGAGGCGCTCGGAGCGATCCCGTCAGCGGCGGGGACTGCTCGCTGCCCCGGCCGGAGCCGGTCCGAGCGCGCCGCCCGCT
>VWZW01000753.1:1053639-1078893 GCA_013397115.1 Edolisoma coerulescens | reverse complement strand
GCGGGGGGAAGGAGCGGCAGCGCCCGGGCCGCTGCGGTTACCGGCCCGGCGGGGCGGCGGGAGGTAGCCCCGGTGGCCGCCCCGGTGGCCGCAGGCGGTCAGCTCCCCGTAGCCCTTCTGCGGGCTGGACGTGGGCACGGGGCGCGGTCCCGAACTTCTCCCGTGGGGAGTCACGCGGCCGAGCGCTCGCTGCGTGCTGGACAGACTGCAGGCGTGTTCCGTGCCGGCTCCCGCCCGCCCAGGGGCACCCGGCGCGCCTTGGAGCCGCTCCGCAGCGGCTCCGCGGGCAGCGGCACGGGCAGTCCCTGCGCCTCCGCTCCGAGCCCAGCCGGCGGCACATCCAGCGGGGAAAGCACCGGCTCCGAACGCGCCGGTTTTAGAAGCGTGCAGCCGGGTCTGGGATGAAGAAACTTGGAGCCAAATACTGCCCGCGCTTGTTGCGAAATGAGAGATGGAGGGAGCTCCTGCGTGAACTGAGGGAATAACATGCCGGACTCCTTAACAGTTAAACTGAAGGAAACTTTTAGAGTGTTCTCCAAAGTTCTCTATGGAGTGGCTGAAGTTTTGTACCTGCTCTGTTCAGAGGTTTTTTTTTTTTTTTTTTTTGCTCAATTTGGAAAGAAATATGAGTAGGTAAGCTTAATGCAGGGAAAAATGGTTTGGTTGGATGATATTCAGGATCCACTGTGAGTGTGCTTTTGTTAGGCCTGTGATGCTCCTGATGCAGATAATGCTTATAAATAAATTATTTTGGAATATTTCTGTCCAGGACTGATGTAACATATTGAACAGCAGCCTTTGTGGAAAAAATGTCCTACTGTACCAAAGAGAGAGCTTGCTCAGGTATGTCTGCTATGGATTTACCATCTGCTTCAGGAGCCCAATAGAGATAAAACAGTTGTCTCCATGAAGAGTATTCTTGAACTGATTAACTTCTGGTGATGGTGCTTCTGCGCCTTTCTGATCTATTCAGCCTTCTTTAGAAAACTTGGCTTTCTTTGGCAAAGGTTTTCTGATGAACACTGAGAGAGGGTATATAATGATTTTAGCTAAAGAAAAATAATGCTGTGAATGCAGCAATGATTTTATTTCTAGCATTATGGTGCAGGTTCAGAGATCTTTGAAGTTTCACACCCATGTGTAATTTTGTTTTTTTGGAGATCAGCAGCTTGTCAGTGAGTATTTTGGGAGGAATGAAATATGCAGAGTAATGGAGAGTCCTGATAGGTATCACTGATGCCCTCCTATGAGAGCACATACAAACGCTGTCTTTTTGATTTTGCAGAGGCCACAGTACTTTAATACAATCAAAGAGAAGGTAATGTCCAATATGTTGAAGTCGATTTTGCGGAGTGGCTTTTATTGACTTTTTTTTCCCTTTTGCTTTTACTTCCATGTGAGTCTGTTTTGCAACGATTGCAGGGAGCTAATCCAGGCGTGTTGGCTGTGTAGGGAATGAGGTGTCTCTTTTTCTTGTGGTGGTAAACCTTTAACTGTGTGTGCAGCCCGTGGGAGGGCTGGGGAGGGCTGTACAGCTTACAGACAGTATAATTTGCACATGACCACTGATTTATCCCACAGTCTTCAAGTTTTATGGGTTGGTGCAGGTTGATGGAGAAAAATTTACTAGTTCCAGACATGTGGAATTGGTACAAAAGGAGGAGAGCTTTAATGATTGCTTTTCAACAGGATTTGGGATGTGAATGAGCTTGTTCTAACTATAAAATGTGTGAAAAGACCATTGGGAGGCTGTAGTGTCTGGAGTGGCAATGCCATTTTTTAATGCTTGAATGTTAACATCAGGTTTTTCCCCCTGTGTAATCGGGGTGAGAAACCTGTAAGGAAGATGAGAAGCAAAACAAAGATAAACTATTTCTTTTCATGGGGTATTCTTGACCTCTATAAGGACAGTTGGTTGTGGAAACTTGCCAGTTTTGTAGTCAGGCTAAAATGTCCTTGTGAAAGTTTCCGGAGTAGTTGTTTGGGTTATTCCTTGCTGGGTGACATTTTTGGGTGTGAATTTTTACACTTCCAACCTCTTTGTGAAAAAGGATAGCTTAGCAGTCATCCACTGAGCGCTGGGAGCCAGCCCTAGTGAGCATTTGACTTTTTGTCTCTGTAATCTTTGGGCACATTCCTTGATGGATTTTTCTCCACTAATCCTGTTATTTCTTCAAAGTAGCTGCATCTCACTTTATTGTGTTTGCTGCAGCTGGGGACTGTGGTTCAGGGCTGATTTGGGAATGGAATGTGTCCCTTGTATTCCCAGACCTGGGAAATCAGATGAATCAGTTGATGATCTGACAGCACAGTTAAAAGAACAGGGCGCTGGGCTTAGGGTTAGCTCTTTACCCACGGTAAATCTGTGTGACATTGGGAGGAGAGAAGTTGGAGTTGTTTTCTGCTGGAGTATGGGATTGTGGTAGTTTGAGAAGCAGCTAAGAGGCCTACAGCTGCAGGGGACTGCAGAAATTCAGGTGCTTTTCAAATGTTACTAAATAAAGCTTAAATAGTCTTATCTGTTTTTGAGTTGGGGCATAACTTCTCTGTTTCATCTTTAAGAGCACTACGTGTTGAATAATAATCTTAAACTTGGAAAAAAACCCAAACAAGCACCAAAAAACCCCTCCCAAACCAAAACCAAACTACCCGCAACACCTCAAAACCAAAGGGAAATATAAAAACCAAACCAAAGAAAAAACCTTAGAAAACCCAGATTAACTAGAGCAGGGTTCATCCTTGACATCTGCACTGAGAAAGCTGTGGTGGTGGTGTTTTGGGTTTTTTTAAGGAGAAAAACAAAATGTTGGACCCTGTTTCCCAGCATCTAATTTTGTGATAGCGTGTGTGCTATTTTATCTCGTTTTGGCATTGGGTAGCTTGTATTTACAAGGGAATTGTTGGGAAGGAGAAGGAAGGAGACTCTTAATTAGAGTGAAGCTAAATATGATAACTTTTCTTGTACCCAGTACGAAATACAGACCTGCCTTCCATGTTCAACACCCAGCTGTGCAGCACTTAGCTTTGTTAGACTGATTCTTTTGCTTTTCTCCTTTTTAAATAAGAATTGCATGGTTTTAAATTCTTCAAAACAACCCAAACAAGTTGTGTGCAGTTGTCTCAAAAAATATGTGAAGCCCTTTAATAGGAACAAAGTTTTGTTTGCCTTTTTTTTTTTTTTGGTGGGACTTCTGTTGTTCTTTCCTTTTTTTAGGGGATTTCAAATTATGTAATATTTTAAAAAAAGAAAACTAAGACAGGACTCTGTTTGAATTTGTAGTTGAAGTCTGCACCAGCTTTCAGGGAGGCTGATGTGGACACTGGATGCTGGAATTATGGAGGAATGTGTTTGACACAATAAGGGGGAAAGGCATTTCCATAATTCCTGAGGCTTCTCATGAGAAGACAGAAAGGAAAGGGAATTGCTGATGAATGATATTTACATTGCTGCTTTAGTATTCCTGGCCCAGGAGTTGGTAGTGGAGCCCTCATTTTTTTCCAGGGAGAAATCTGAGGTATCTGGGTACAAAACCAGTCAGTTTTCATATTCCCTTGCATTTCCTGTGGGTTGGATCCCCTCTGCTCCACACAGCTGTGGCCTGTGATGACAGAGGAGAGATCTCAGCTGTTTTTCCTGAAGTTTTGCTTCTTTACAGGCTCCTTTCTCCTTCTAGAAAACATGCTACTAATATAACAACTAATTCTGTGGCACCATCTACTTAAGCATGTCTAATAAATTATCTGATTAGCACCTGGTGTAATAAAGAGTTGGTAGCATCAGCCACCTGTAAAATGGAGATAAGGCCTCCAAATTTGATTGACAGAGCTTAATCAGGGAAGGGAGAGCAATGTTGTGATTTACCACCTGTGCTCCCAGCCCTGGCGTCGCTCTGCTGTATGTGCTTACTCACATGTAAAACCTCTGTGCAGCTATCCAGGTACTTGGAATTCTGCTCTGGCTTTCATAAATGCATGATTTTGGAAATTTGGATGGAGGAAACTGGTAACTCTGGAGGGCAGATTGCTGCCCAGTTGTATCAGTGGAGTAATGAACGTTGAGCACTAACTAAAGCGTGAAACACACGGTATGAAGTAGAGAAATGTTCTATTGCAGCTGTTCTCTGGGTAAATTTCTCAACTCCCTTCAGTCCAAAGGCTACCTGACATGTTACTTTTTTTCTTTTTTTTTTTTTGGCATTATGCAGTGTTTTCATAGCTGTTTTCTTTTACGACCAAACAAAAATTGGGCCATGCTTTGAATGCTTCTTCAAACTTTTAGTTCTTGTCATCTTGTCTTCTTGTTTGCATATGTATATGTATTATTTTTAACTTTTATATCAACTTGTTTTCAGTTGTACCAGGCCACTTCCTGATATCTTATTGACAACAGATTGAGAAACTGCTGTAGCAAAAGCCTAGCTTGTAGGAAAAAGCTGAGTTTTGTTTTGTTTGCTTCCCAGTGTTCCAGGGGACCATTCCATACCTCTTTTCTGTATCCACTTGCTGCTCTCTCTATATAAACTTTACTAGATAATGATCTGCTGAAACCAACGGGAATGTTTTCAAAATTAGCTGTTCTCCAGCAGAGAGTGCGTGATGGGAAGCATTAAGTATTCTGTTACAATGCATGTAAATCCTTTTACTGGCTGAACACAGGAGCTCATACCAATGAGTTCCCACTATTATCCACCATTCCTGGCCAGGGCTCTTGAGGCTGTTCCCAAATAGGCTCTTTAGTAAGCACAATGAAAAATGGGCTGAAGAACAGCTCCAGTGTATATTGCTCTGTAGGGTTAGTGGTAATGCTGTGATAAGCAGTTCCTAAAAGCAGGTTAACAGCTGTTCCCAAGTAATTTTATTGTGTTCTCAGACCAGTGTTTGTGGGTGTAGATTCACTCTGAGTAACTGTCTTGTTGATACCAGACACGCTGAGGCTATTAATTAAGCAGTAATTATTCAAACTTGTTTGCATGGTTGTCTGGTTTGTGCGATTTCACACATTTAGACAAGGTTGAGATGTAAAGAAGCTACAGAATATTTCAGGGAGAGCCAAGAGTGGGAACTGCTGATAAAGAGAAGGCATTTCCTGTAGGTGAATTTGAGAAAGCAAATTTAGAGAGTAACTTGATGAAAACCGGGGAAGAATTACCTAGAAAAGAGCAACGTGGCTGAATTGCCAAAGGACTGTGGAGTCCTGCTTGGTGGGGCATCACTCTGTAGGTGTCTTACTGGGTAATGGGTTCAGATCTGTGATGAAATTGAGAGTCCTCAGCATTGGTGTGGTTCTGGGGCTCACAGATGAAACACTGAGGGTTTCATGCTCACCCTACACACTTTTCTCCTCATACCTATCTCTTGCCCTTGGGGTTTCAGTAGATTACCAGACAATGCTGAGCCCCAGTTCAGGGACCTGTTGGTTGTCCAGCAGAAAGATGGGAAGCAGAGACAGTGAATCATTAGGCAGGAGGAGATGTTGTGTTAGCACAGATTGGCACTGCTTGGGGAAGTAGTTGGGGTGCATTTTGAGTAGCCCCCTTTAGGGGAGGCCTCTGCAACGTTGGCTGAGCATCACTGAAGGCTCTGGAATTCTGTGCAGGGATGTGTGTGTGTGTGCATTGGAGGAGTAACATCATCTGCTGTGTCCTGTTGCATTTCACTGATGTGTCTTGAGCAGTTAAACCCAAGAATTACAAGGGTGGACACCCAGAGAACTGCTGCTCTGGATATCCAGGATGTTATCACTTCATCCAGCAGTATCCCGTATTAACACTGAATTAGCTTGCATTATTTAACTGCAAATTGCTGGCAGGTAGCTGGAAACTTTTAGGAGCTGCTACATAGGTGGGGTTAGCAGGTGATATATTAGTCTATTAAAGCAGAGGTGTTAAAACTTGCTTCTCTGAGTCACATTAGCAGGAATCTGAAGCCTGATGAGACATGTGGGATAAGGTCACTTGTCCTGGATTTGGTTTGGTTTCATTAAGCCATTTTATGGAACAAATGGCAAAGTGTCTGTTATGAAGTCATAAATCAGAGGAATTAAAGATTGCTTGTTTTCCCCATTTATCAGGGCCTAGGGCACATGAAGGAGCAGATGGGAAATCCTTATCAGGAGGAGGTCAGGGCTTTCAAGTAAAGGATATGACTTTTTATCTTCCCTGAGTTAATCTGTTACACAGTTAACAACTTTTCAAACTATGTATCAAAGCTTAAAGAAATACTTCTTGCTTCTGTTGTGTTACTGTCTGTGCCCTCAAAATTGCAGATATATTTAAGAACTTCTGCACTATGGCAAGGAAGGGATAATGAATCCTACCTGGCTTTTCAGGTACCTTTCATCAGTGGATTTGACTTGCTTTGTAACAGAGCTTGTTCACAATATGCCTCTTACAGAGAGGAAGCAACCCACCTGCTCCAGACTGGAGGGCAGAACTCAGGTGTGGGGTGAATAGATTCCAGGGTTGTACCCTCGTTTTTCACACTGTTTCCTATGTGTGGAATGGGTAGAAAAGAAAGGATTGCTTTGAAAAACAATGTGAGCTTAGTTTGCAGTCACATAATAGATGAAGTTATGAAGTCAGGTTGAGACAAGAAGCTGCAGTCAGGCACTTGATAAGAGAACACGGAGTCATCAGCTTTGCCCCTTCTGTGATGTCATTTGTCCTCTGGGGCCACATTCTTAAGACCCATCTTTTTTCACTTCTGCATCTCTCTGAGAATCACTTATTGTCCAAAGCTTCCCAGCTATGATCAAATCCACTGTCAAAGCTGCTTGTTTTCCAACTACAAGCAGTGGAATAGAAGAGGTAAATTTGAAGATTCTGCCACAGCTTGCTATGATTGAGGAATTGTCAGGTTGGTAGCCCTTATTAGGAACCTTCTCCCTCTGCTTTGGAACTAAAGTATGTTGACATAGTAAATTATTGTAATTCACGCTCACTGTAGCACACTGTCGTAGAGTTTAATAAAATTATGTCAAATGAAGTGTCTCCTTCCTTTGTAATGATGTGCAGAATTGATGGATTAAATTTCTGCAGCTCAGTAAAACGACACATTTTTCTTTCCTTCCACGAGTTGTTCTAGGCAGGATCCAGAAGTGCTGAGCAAGGGTTTCGTTGGTTTTGGCAGATGCTGCTACGGTGGGAGCTGGACAGACAGGAAATGCAGGCCTCTTGGCTGATTCACAGAACAAATTTGGCCTGTGATTCTTTGCTTAGTGGAGATGTCTCTCTGACTCGATATAATTGGTGGTGCTCCTGGGTGTTGGGAACGTGTGAGGAGCAGCATAACCTCCCGGGGGAGTGGCCTGGCTGGGCTTCTGGTGGTGTTGCACCACTCTGGGAGCACCAAGCAAAGGAACAGAATATTTTAAGGCTACTTCTTTTACTGTATCTTATCAGGTCTACTGTTTTTTTTCCCTTTTTGTCTTCTAGATTTGGCAAAGCCTCCAGTAAATGAACCAAGGGAACCGGAACAGTTTCTAATGCAGACGCCCCAGGGAAATCCACTGCTGCTTTCCCACACCCTACAAGAGCTATTGAGCAAGGATAGCGTGCAGGTGGAGCTTATACCTGAGAAGAAGGGCCTTTTTCTGAAACATGTGGAATATGAGGTTTCCAGCAAGGTAATGTGAACAAGCTTTGGGCTTGGTGAGAATGTATCCTCTTAAGAATGTCTTTGCAGTTTCTGCTGGCAAAGTCTTGAGTGGTTTAGGTGTGCTGGGTGATGCTGATTTTAAGCAGATCAGTTGTGTGGGCTGACTTTTAATGCAGAAGCACTGGGCCTTCCTGCCCTGAGCCTTTGCAGCTTGGAACATCTAGCTGAGGTGTGAAGGATGGTCTGCAAGTTCACTTGCTTGAAACCCGAGCTCTGTACAAAAGCAGATGTGTGACAATGAAAGCTGAATGGTTTTGTAACACATCAGTGCAGGTAGCTGGATATTTCCAACTGTTTTGAGCCGGTGAAGAAATTGTATTGGCAGCACAAAGAAGAAATGGTGCAAATGCTGCTGTCTGAGCTGTGCCTTGACTTATCCCCTCCCTTCCTTCACTGCAGCGATTCAAGTGCTCGGTGTACCGGCGGTACAACGACTTTGTGGTGTTCCACGAGATGCTGCTGCAGAAGTTCCCCTATCGCATGGTGCCAGCACTGCCCCCAAAGAGGATGCTGGGAGGTAAACCTGCATCTTCATTTCTCACTGGAGGGGTTCCTCTTCACGGTGCAAGCGGGATCGAGGTGATGCTGTTGAAAAGAAATGTTTAAAAGATGGAGAGTCTTGGGTTCTGCTTGGCTCAGACAGCAACTTTGAGGTTGTAATACACAATTTGGAGGCGTGAATTATTGCCATCCTAGAAATTCCTGTAGGTGAGATATTAATGCAAAATTTCAGTGGGGTTTCTTCCTGTGGAATTTCAGTATCTAATGATTTTTCTTAATAAGATTTTAGGTGTAATTCTACCCAAAAAACCCCAGGAAGACAGGTTGTGATGATCATTGTTTAGTGGTGGACTTGGCAGCGTTAGTTTAACAGCTGGATTCAGTGATCTTAAAAGTTCTTTTCTGACCTAAATGGAGTCAGTGTCAGTTCATTCAAGTATACTTCAGCTGTTAGGCTAGAAACCAAGAAGTATCCTGAGACAGAAAGCATAGCAAAGCTCCTTCAGGAACATTTTTTATTAATCTCAAATATTGACACTGGTTTTAAGCATGTATTATTTCAAATGTTGCGTAACTGTATAGAATCCTGTCTTGTTTAACACTTTATCTGTGAAAGAACAAGCTTTTCAGTGTCTTCTCTCCTGCCCATGGTGCTAAGCTCATGGTGTTTCAATAAATAATTGATTTCAATTGAGAAGTCCATGTATTGCTCCAGTAAAGCAGAATTGGCAAACAATGAGCATAGCAGGGTGTACAGTCAACTGGAGCAAAGCAAAATCATACCCCTGAAAACCTCCAGTGGTCATATATTCTTATGATGGAATGTGAACTGTGAAGACTTTTTTTGGGGGTGTGAAACCCATGTGTTGAATTCAACCTGATTCAGTGTTCTCAGCCAGAATTTCCACTTCATGCAATACCTGTGAGCAAAGATGGGGTCTCTGATTAATGTCAGTGGAGAGAGGATGCTTGAAAGAAGCTCCCAATGTCTACCACTTGTCAGGGACTGTTATTTCCTTGCATTGCTGGTGAGTTGATATTTCCCTGCATTCACCAGTGCATTTCTTCCCATGCATATCATAACTTTAGGAAAAACAACTGATAGGATTAGTTCCCAAACTGTGCTAGGAGAACAGTTCTAATACAGTGCAAAGCTGTGATAAGGCAGAGAGGGCTGATTGCCTTTAGTCCAGTGACTGCAGATAGAAGAGCTGTGGAAGTGGGCCTAATGGAAACTGCAAACAGGAAAAAGGAAAGGGAACGGGTAGTTCTTGTTTCTGAGTAGATTAATGGACTGACAAATGGTATTGCAGGACACAGGATTTGATGGATTAGGATAGATGTGTGACTCTTGGAGCCTCCAAGTCCCAGAGCCGGATGGACAAAGCTCCCTGCTTTGTCCTTGGTGTGCTCCTCTGCTGAGTTACACGGATCCCAGTGGGGGTCTGCTCCCCTCCCTCTGTCAGATGGAGATGGATGACCTGCTCTGCTCGTGTGGAGGATGGCAACCAACTGAGGCAGATCCTGTGGGAAGTGTGTACACAACTTCAGAAATGTCCATCTGGGTTAAGTGTGAGCAAAGTAAAATCAAGGTCTGCAGCCCCAATGGCAGAAAAATGAATTGGTGGGTGGTGCTGTACTGAGGATCACCTGTGAGAGTCCTCAGAGCCAGCAAACTGCCAGCTTGAAACTGAGGGAAAGGAGTAATAATGCTCCATGATACGAGAACATTGTCATGGATAAGAGCATTCCTTTAATTTCTTTCTATGCTGCTTTCTTTTCCTTTAATCTTTGGTTTTATTTTTTATTGTTCCTGAAAAACTCCAGGAACTTTGATATACTGCCTTACTGCAGTTATTGCCAGATTGAAAATCTTCCCGTTTCAGCAAGAGGAGCAGAATTTTTTTAGTTTGACAAGTAAAGACTCTGGATGGATGTACTGCAGATTACTGTGCGAGTCTTCCAAAGTACTTTTTGACATCTTGCATGAAAAGGATGGTTGCTGATCCCAGGAGTCCCAAACTGACTGGGATATCCTCTGTTGAATCGATTCAGAGGAAGAAGAATCTCTGTAGGCCCATATTTTGTAAGTGGAGGTTTCAGGCCTTAGGCTTGGTTGTTTATCTCCCTCACCCACCCTGTGGGAATAACCACATGTAGCTGTGTATGCTGGATTTTGGTAGGAGGTGAAGAATGCTTGATGGAATATTTGTTCAGGTGGTCACTCCAAACATCTGGACTGGGAGCCATTCTTTGGTTTTTGTTGCAGTGCTTTCTTTTTTCTTTCTGAGATGTAATGTCAGGTGCATTAATTGACATTTCGTGTTTCTTCCTGCAGCTGATCGAGAGTTCATAGAATCGAGGAGGAGAGCGCTGAAGCGATTTATAAACCTGGTGGCTCGACATCCCCCCTTCTCAGAAGATGTGCTCTTGAAACTCTTTCTGTCCTTCAGTGGCTCAGTGAGTGTTTGTTAGCAATAGTCCTGAGCTTGCATGTCTTGCTGTCAGTGCCTCCCTGGGCACAGCGTTCAGAATTGCTGTTAACCTACACGGGTTTGCTCCCTGCGATGAAGAGAATTTTCTCTCAGTAGGTGTTTCCACAGTGGAAAGTGGAAGGTAATTTCTCTCAATGCCAGGAGTGTGGTATTTTGAAAATTATAACTGTTCTTAGGGGAATAGGGATTATGCTTTTCCTTAAATTAAACCTAACCTGGGTAAAGCTGTATCTGCTGAGTTGTGCCTTACTGCTGCAATATATCTGAGACCTGCGTGAACTGCCTGTGTGTTTCATAGTTCTTTCATGCTCATTTGATTCTGTATTTTCTCTAGGATGTACAGAATAAGCTAAGGGAGTTGGTCCAGGGAGTAGGAGATGAATTTGTGACTTGCAGATTAGCTACCCAGGCCAAGGTATGTACATGAATTTCTTGCAACATGTTATTCTGGTTTAAATGGCTTTCTTCTCCAAGTGCTTCAGTTATGGCATTTGTGCAGTGATGGAGACCTTAGGTAGGAGACAGTTGTTTCCAGAGTTTGAAGAACTTGTAATTTTATTGAAAAGATCAAATGAACTTTTGACTCTTAAGGGCCTGATACCTCTAGCTAAATTCTGGCTCATGAATGTGATAAAGGTTAAACAACGAATCCTGCTCAGAACATGTTTCTCTGTAATTACTTGTACTTGCATAACAAACAAATGCACAAATTGCACAATTTAAAAGTTAGTATCTAGATTGATGTCTTTCCCTTGTGCTCATGCCCTCATTCTGTGTGGTGTCCTCTCCCTGTGGGAGAGCAATTTGGACTGTTATGGAGAAGTTAGTTATAAGTTCTCCATATATCTGTTTATCCCAGTGATTAGTGCTATGGCAAGTTTGAAGTACACATCCACTGTGTTCATTGAGCAATTTCAAAGCAAATTGTTGTTCAGGTTCCTGCAATGCTTGCAGAAGGTTTTGCAACTGGAGCTTAATTCAGGCTTTTACCAGTGATAAACTGGTCAAAAAAAAGCTGAACTTTCAGTTCATGGTTGACTTTACTGGGCTGGGAGTTACCAGTAGGATCAGATCAGAACTTGTGAGCTTGAAACCCCACAAACCTTGTTTTAACTGCATAGTAGAACTGCAGATTTTGGCAACTCTGTCTACACTGGGTGTTTGAACCTCTTTCTGCTTCTGAAAATTAGGGCTATTTGTGTGACATCTGACTTGAACACCTAAATGGGAAGCTGATGTCAACAAAGTTGTTAGAGCACAGCACGAGGGAATGAGCACAAGAGGGAAGCCTGTCCCCCTCTGCAGACTGTGGTGTGCCTCTGATTTACCCACCAGTAATCCCTCTGTACTCCTTCAGGACTTCCTCCCAGCTGACATTCAGGCCCAGTTTGCTGCCAGCAGGGAGCTGATCAGGAATATTTATAACAGCTTTTATAAGCTCCGGGACCGCGCGGAGAGAATCGCTTCCCGAGCCATCGATAACGCCTCCGACCTCCTCATATTTGGGAAGGAGCTGAGGTAGGTTGGGAGGAACAGGGTTTGCTGATGTGAACGTTTCTACCGTTGGTTTAGAACTCAAAACTCTTGTCAAGTTTACAAATGGTCTGGTAAAAATGGGTATTTCAGTGCATGCTGTAGGACATAATTGGTTTTCCTTCCATGAAAGGAGGAAATGCACGCTTTCCACTAAGGCTGCGTTCCCTAGAGTGTGAGGAAAAAAACCAGAAATACCTTCACATTCAGGTGCTTGTGTTATTGTCTCTCTCCCCAGTATGTACACAGTTAACTGTGCTGTGATGGGACAGTAGCAGCTCAGCACTGTGAGCTATTTAGACTGATTTGAAACTCTGAACTGCTCTCTGCAAATAAGTTTTATCTGCTCAGTGGGATTTGTCTCCTCGATGTGACCACTGCTTATCTCCTTCCAGTGCTTTGGGCTCAGACACTACCCCACTTCCTTCCTGGGCTGCTTTGAATAACAACACATGGGGGACTCTGAAACAAGCCTTGAAGGGTCTGTCTGTTGAATTTGCACTTCTGGCAGATAAGGCTGTGCAGCAGGTGAGTCCTTTGCTTTTTTCTTTTTTTTTTTTTTCTTTTTGTAACGTGAATGAGGGACATTGCTGCCTTAAATTTCATCTTGAATCATGAGCTCTGTGGACATAAGCCCTTCAAGAGTTAAGAGGGAGGTTGCACTCCAAGCTCACATCCTCAACTACCAGCCTGCTTGTTCAAGCTTGCGTGAAATACCTGGACTGTGTTTAAATGGGGAAAAAATGTAACAGGCAATGGAAAGGAGGGAAAAACCTGCTTTATTTCTTAATTTTAAATGGTTACTGCACACGTTAAGTTCACTACTAGGGTGAGCTGTCCGAAAGTGCTGTGCTCCATCTTACTAATGTGCTACAGAGAACCCAGAATAACTTACTTCCGAATCAAATTTTCACATTCATGTACTTAAACATTATGTGGGAATTATTCAGACAGAAGCACCACATTCCTGTCTAAGTGTACAGTGTGGTAATGACTGTTAGAATAATGTGAGAACACGACAGTCTGGGAAGGAAAAGTAGTAGTTTTGTCTTCAGTGCTCTTCATCTCATTGTGTTAGAATGCTCAGCGTGCTTTTGTAGATCATTCAGGCCAGGTCTCTTTCTCCAGAGTTTACGCTCCAGAGAGCTCTATTGATACAGGAAGAAAAGAATATTTTGTAAAATAAAAAAACTGGTAGTGAAATTTGTCTTGCTGTCTCATCTCTGCCTTCTGATGCATGAACCATTATGGGGAACATGCAGGTATTCAGAGTTTTAATGGATTAGTTGTATTGTAGGAAGGGAAGATGAAAGATTGGAGGAATCTGCAAGAGCAAGGAATTCCAGGCAGAGTGCGCTGAAAGGACTGACACGCAGGCCTGTGAAACCAACTCCTCTTGTTCTAATGATCAGTCAGTTGGAAAAGCTGTTCCTGCCTCAGTCAGGTCTTTGTTCTGCACGTTGAAGACCAAACACTCCAGTGCCATCGGAGAGATTTTTGATGCAGTTGTGTAAGCGCCGATGTGCCCCGGAGAGTGCAGTGAGAGTGGTGTGGGGGGGTGAAGGGCTGTGATGCCAGGCTTACGTAAAATGTACTTTTTCCTTGTTTTCTAGGGTAAACAGGAAGAGAATGATGTGGTGGAGAAGTTGAACCTTTTCTTGGATTTACTCCAGTCCTATAAAGTGAGCTCTGCTGTTCTTCTGCCAACAAAAAAGTTGTTTAGAGCGAGCCTGTGCTCTTTAGAGGGTGTAACGCCAACTGGATGGAAAACTGTCTGTGAGGCCAGTTCAGAGGCAAACTGGGCATCTGGCAGAGGGAGGGGAGTGGCTGTTGGCCGTAAGGAGCTCTGTAGCCTTATTGATCAGCTCATCTGATGATGAGAACTTGCCAAAGAGCAAACTCTGCAAGAAATTAAAAAATTTGACTGGTTAAGCTATATGGATTGGCTAACTTTTTGTTTTTAGATTTGTCTACTTTTGAGTCAAAGCAGTGAACTAGATTGCTGCTGGTTTGCTCATGGAGATATGAGTTCAGTTATGAATGAAAGGATTTTGTTAATACTAATCTTTTGGTCAACTGTATGTGGCAGCCTCTCCTGACATTCCTAGGCTGGGACTGAAACTGAAGGACACTATTGAGCCAGCGCTGTCATTAATTGCCAGCACTCAATACTGAGAAGGTCAAAAAAGATAAGAGGCCTGATAAGATCCAAAATGTTGGCAGAAGTGATGTTCCAGGTTGCCTCTTAAGCTCACTGGTCTGGATTCAAGCAGTTTTGTTTCTTAAATTCTTAGCTACTGGCATTTTTTGACCCTCTTGAAAGCAAAGGAGCAAAAATCTGCAGCATAGAAATGACAAAGCGTGACCACGCGTGTGTGTTCCTGAGGTGCTTGGCTGTGTGTTTGCTGACTCTTGGCTCCCACTATGTACCTGTTGTTTTCTTTTCCCATACAGGACCTGTGTGAAAGGCACGAGAAGGGGGTATTGCACAAGCACCAGCGAGCGTTGCACAAATACAGCATGATGAAGAAGCAGATGATGAGTGCCACTGTGCAGAACAAAGAACCAGAGTCGGTGGAGCAACTGGAGTCTCGGATTGTGGAGGTAGAGCAGGCACCTAGGAGAGCAAAGGGTGGGACTGGGCTCTGTGACGGTGCTGCTCTGTAGCTCAGTCACGTTTGCAGAAAGTTTTTGGACTGAAGGGGTAGCCTGTACTTTGGGAAATCTGAGCTGCCTGCTGTGCCACATGGAAAACCTGTTTGTTTTCCTCAACACTTGTTGCTGGCTCTCTGGTAGCGCGTCATCTGCAGGAGCTGTGGGATGCAGCAGTCTGCATGATGGAGAGGGCAGTTCCTGTTGGATCAAATGGCTCCAGGAACTGCCTGGTTTAGGTTTTTGGTGTGTGTTTGAATTGCTGGTGTGGGGAGGAATGCTGTTTTCTCCTGCTGGAAGTGCTTGGCAGCCTCTTCCTGGTCACTGAGTTCCTCTTCTTTCAGCAAGAAAACGCGATCATAACCATGGAGCTGCGGAATTACTTCTCCCTGTATTGCCTGCATCAGGAGACACAGCTCATCCACATCTACCTGCCTCTCACATCTCACATTTTGGGGGCCTTTGTCAACTCCCAGATTCAGGGTCACAAAGAGGTGAGTTTTGGACTGTGTCCTTTTTCTCAAAACATGAATGCGAATTTGAATGGATTTGTTTTCACCCATTGGCCTTCATCCTCTAATCATCTGATCAGCTGGGCTCTCTCATAACTTAAAAAGTTACCTGAGGTTTTTCCAGTTTGGGGTGAGGATCAAGGTTGGCCTCTAACCCCTCTAAAAGATGGTATCTTCTTGCAGCAAGTTTTTTTCTTCTTTCATTTGTAGCTGGCCCTACCCTATGGGTAGTTGAAAAAGACCCAGCCATTAAATTTCTACTCTATAATGAATCATGTGTGTTTGCTAGATTAATCTGGTTTTTTGTTGTGCTACACAGGAATTGTATGACAAGAAAATTTCCTGGGTTTTGCTCTAAAACTTAGAAGCTCCCTTTTGTTAAACCCTAAATATGGCCTTTAATATTCCCCATATACAGACTTCCTTGCTTTGGTTATATTAGAAAAGTCTCTTCTCCTTCAGCCCCCTTCCATCCCTTCAGTGAAGGAATTATGATGAAGAGAAATCTCCCTTCTATACATGCTCAGGAAAATGTTCAGGGAGCTGCACATAGCACTGGTCTAAAAGGAACAATCTGGGTCCACTGAACTTCCTGAAAATACTTCAGCAAATTTGTGTTGTGCTTCTGAGCACCCGAGACTGCTGCTAGAATTCCGTGTGGGGAGATTGTTACCTGCTGTCTGGTCATGTCTGCTTTCTCTCCTTCTCCACTCACAGATGAGTAAAGTTTGGAATGAATTGAAGCCGAAGTTGAGCTGCCTTTTCGTGGGATCTAGCAGTATGCCAACTCCACCACTGTCACCTCCAGAGGGAAACTTCTTTTCCAATTAATGTTCCAAGCATCCCACATGGAGCAAGAAGGGCAGTCAACGAAGGGGTGGGACCTCTACCTCCAATGAATCCTCCAAACAGCTATTTTTATTTTTTTTTTCTTTTAATATTGCTGCTTTGAGCTGCTCTCTGATTTAGACAGACTGGATGTGGGGCAGAACATATGGATACAGAGACAATTTTGTAATTTTGCAATGCCCTGGGGCAGAGCTGATGTTCATTATCCTGCAGACACTCCTCATGGGGTTGGGATATGGCCTGGCACAGCGAGTGCTGCAGTGTTGTTGCTGAGGCCTCTGCATCTTGTACTAACAGTCCTCCAATCATGTTTATCTGCAGCTGTGCTGACACATCTCTGCACGTCTCTGAAGTGCTGAGATGAACAGGATAGCTGAAGCACTTGCTTGTAGTGGAGATAAATTGCCTTTTATGCCTTGGAGGGCCTGTGTTAGGGACGTGTGTGCATAAGGAAAGCTGAAAGCCATCCCATTGTAGGTGTCTGGATTTGATTTCTTACTGCTAGACTTTAGCACAAAATGAATGAAGTGGTTGGATTTTGTAACCCAGCTGGGCAGGGGTCAGTGCTGCTGTGTGACAGGGATTTTCCTGATGGTGCTGGATGGACTGTGTTGTCAGTGTGTTTCCCTTCACGGTTGCAGGGCAGCCTGGGGACTTGCTCATATTTTTCAGTTCGGGGCCAAAGACAGCCGGGTTCAGGAATTCAGAGGAGTTTGCCTGGCATCAATGAGAAAATAATTGACTAAAACACTCCTTAAATGTAAACCACTTGTACTACAGGAGCAGAACAGCTACAAGGTAGCTTGTTTATTTCTTCTGGAGGTTCTGACCTCCATCTGGCGAGTAGCTGTTTGGGTCTGTTGGAGAGCTGCTGACTCGAAGGCTGGTGTTTTCTTTGGTGTAATATCAGAAGTATCCCGTTACACCAGCAGGCTGGAACACAGTGCTGATAAAGTTGATTAGCAAAAATTCAGTATTATCAGGATGTTACTGTCATTCTTCCTGGCTGCGGGTAGCATTGCAGCATGTTTGTGAAGGAGAATAGACAATTAAGTGTAAGTTCTCATCTCTAGAAACACCACAGCCCTTGGTAATAAGGTTTTCAGAACTGTTTGTGGTTGTGATAAAGGGACTAAACATTCTCCACTTTGTATCTCCAGTGACTTTCCCTCGGGCGGCAAAGGGGGAGAACGTGAATGTCGTGTTACCTCAGGGGAAATGGTGCACATCCTCCAGAGAGACTGATAATCAAACTGCAAACGTCTGCAGCAAAACTCTGTGCGAACAGGACTCCCTGAACCTGACTTCTCTGGGGCCAAAATAGCTTCCAAAGGGGAATTTGTGACTTGGTTTCTTAGAATTTTCTTCAAGTTGGTAAAAAGGAAGCACGTTAACAAGGATGAGTGCTTGCTGGCAAACTGGAACCATTACAGTATTTTCCCCACTGGGGAACTTCCCCATTATCAGGAAATATATTTAAATCCTCCAGTCACAAAAACCTTCTTTTTTTTTTTTTTTTTAATTTAGAAAATCATTGCAACATGAAACTCTTCCTAGCCCAGGTGGAAATTCTGGATTGATTTCTTTAGCTAGGAGCAAGATAAGTTACTTGCCTAGTTTCAGGAGACTGAATAACCATTGCTCACATTCCTCAAAATGGAGTAAATACACTGATATGGGTGAATTCCTTGAGTGCTGGGCCTTAAGCAGTGTGTAGCCAACCTTGCACAGAATGCATTAAGAGCTTTTTCCAACAATTCAAATGTTAACTCACTTTCCTCCTGCACATGGGCCTTGTCCAGTGAGACTGATGAACTGCAAATGGCTGTGACAGGTTTGAATCTCTCCGGGAGATTTCCTAAGTGATGCAGAAGAAATTCTGCTCACAAAACAAACTGGCAGGGGAGGGAAATGTTTCTACAGTCCAGTTACAAAGAAGATAGCATCTCAAGCATGGCACAACAGGTTTTTCTGCTTGACCTTGTCTTGATTAGGAAGATGGTTTGTGGTTCAAGTGTGGAAAGTGTGCTACCAGACTTTTCCATGCTCTTCACTGCTGGCATTATCAGAAGGTTATGGCTGGCTTAGTCTCAGCACCCATCCTCCCTCATTTATCTTCGTTTGCCTGATGTCGTGAACAGTGAAATTGAGAAAATACTGTATGTTTTTGGGGCAAGATCTGATAATTTACGATGGGTCTCATATGTTACTTGTTTGACTGGGCAGTGTTCTATAGGAGTGCTTGCAAAGGACTAGCCTGAATGGAACTTCGCACTTCTCACTTCTAGAAAAAAATTACAATTTTGAACTTGATTTAAAATCAAAAAACAACCCCCCAAAAAGCAAACATCAAAATTACATTAGGGCTTTAGACTAACTCCTCTTTCCTGTTCTTCAAGCACAAATTCTGCAGTCCAAGTGCAAAGACTGTAACAATGATAGACACACCACAGGACCCATGAAGAAACTGGAATTACGTTGTCTTGAGAAACGCTCATTCTTCCATTGTCAGCCCTTGTGTCTTTGAGGAGTTTTGGGGGTGGGCTTTTCTTGTTTTGGTTTTGCTCTGTTCACCAGGTATTTGAGAACTGAGGCCCAGTATTCTCAAAGCTGATCCAGCTGCTGGCACTTTCAGAGTTTATTTCATACTGGACTGTCAAGCTTCTGTCTCATTCCTAAACACATGCAGACACTATTTCACACAACCCTTAGTTTGCAAACCTTTCTTCTGGGAGACTGGTCAGTGTGCAAATAGCACTGTTTACCTCAATGTGTGAGGGATTTCCTTACTGTCTTTGTTGTGTTCAGTTTGTGGATCTGCCAGACTTGGAGGGGAGCATCAAGCACACCTTCCTTCCTCCAGAGTGGAGCAGCAGGGACTCCAAGGATCCATCAAGCTGACTTCAGCTGTCTGCCTGCCCTAGCCAATGTGGGGAAAACAGTTGTAGTTACCTCCATGCTCTTGCCTTCTGCAGTCAACACTAACCAAGCCAGACTAATTGAGGAGTGTGTGCTGCCTCCCTGAGATCTGATGCTCCTGTAAGATGTAGTGCCAAAGTGTTAATGTGCTTTTGTGAAAGGAAGCTTTTCTGTGTGTGCTTGAGGTCGGGGGACTTTCATGTGTTCAAAGGAACGATGGTAGAAAAGCCTTCAGTGTCAGAGCAGTCCTGGAGGTACCAGGGCAGTCAACACCTGAGACCCTGAAAGGCTGCCTGAAAATTGTTCTCTGAAAAGGGCTCTGTTTTGTCGCTCCTGAGGGCTTCTCTACTTCGACCTGTGAAGTGGGAATATCCAGGGTTTTTGTCAGTATCATGTGTTGAAAGGCTCACAACTCTATTTACAATACCTTAAATCTTTGATCCTTCTTTCCCTCTCCTTCCATCTTCCTGGCACGTTGCTCCTCCTTAGTTGTAACATGTTCAATGGTGCCTTGCTGCATTCCAGTGCTTTTAACTCTCCTTTGACCATGCAAGGCTGTAATTCCTGGAATTTGTAACAGGCTAATTTACACTCTTCAGTTTGTGCTGTTTATTAAAAGACAAAGATCACCAGCTGGGGCCAGAACTTACTTAAACCATGTCAGTCTCACGGCAGCAGGAGCAGTAACATCCCAGCTCTTTGGCATGAGCTAAAAATCGGGGCTGGGGAAAGCATCTTCCTGAAAGGACTCACCTGACTGCAGACAGGGAATAACAGAGACGTGCAAGCCTGAGCCACGTTTGTTCTTTTCCTACCCAAACTCCTGGAGGAGCAGAAAGTAATTCTGTGTGATTGTCACGTGCTCTCACCCAGCAATTTACAGTTTCCACCAGGAAATAAACCAAGGTATTTAACAGGTATTGGCTGCCAGTCATTCCCTTTCCTACCATGCAGTAAGGTCCTACACTCTGTAAAAGCTGCCTAACATTTTGTGCTTACTCTATTTGCCCCAAGCCATTCTCTCTGTTGGAGCAGCCAGGAACCCCCACTGCCAGGTCAGACGCAGAGGTGGGTATCAAAACCTCTGTAAATAACTCAAGTGTGCAGCACAAAAGCAAAAGTAAGGCTTTAAGGTGTTAATTCATCCTCCTAAGTCTGAGCTGTGGCTTGCTGAGCAGATGAAGAAGGACGTTTTTGAGTTGTATAAATTTTTCAAAACTGCTGGAGGGAGACAAGAAACAAACATGGTTCAGAGGGTGTGAATTTTGCCTGCCTGGAATATCCTGTATCTTTGCTTTGCTCAAATAGCCTTATGTATGAAGCACTTTATCCAAATGCAGGAATTAAAGAACTATAACTACAGCTGGTAGACTGGAAATGTTTACAGATCCTACATGACATTCCAAGATTCTATCTGTAAGTGTTATATGTCTGTAAAAGTGGTTGAAAAAAGGAAAAAAAAAACCAAACTTGTGTAAGAAGTTACCTATGTGATGTGTTATTTCTGGCACGGTTGGATGAAACTTTTGCTGCCCACCGTGGTGAGTGCTGAGCAGTCACCTGCTCCTGCCCTGGGACAGAGCGTGCAGCCCCAGGGGATGGGGCTTTGCAACAGGGACTTGCTGAAAGTTGAATTTGTTCAGCATATTCTTACCTGAAATGCTCAAATAGTTCGACTTCACAGCAGGAGCTGCAACAGTGAAAGCTGGGCTGAGACAGGACTGTACATCTACCTCTGACTTGTGTTTTCTTAACTCCTCTAACCTCACTCTGCCTTCGCCTGGAGAATGCTGAAGGAATTTCTGGTCTGAACTTTTGAAAAGGCTTTCACAGCACCATTACAACAGCACAACATGTGTTTTTACTAAAAAAAAATTTTTAATAATAATAATAAAAAAAATTTTCACCCATGAGGGAAAAGCTTAAGCCACTAACAAGGGTTAACACTTCAGTTTTTAATAGTTGTGATCACATAACCACTAAAGCCTACCACAGCCAGGGACTTCACAGCATGGAAAGTCTTGTTACTTTTATTTCTGCTTTAAGAAACCCCCTTAATTTCATTACTTCCCAGTGATCTGGAAAATATGTCTCCTTTCCTGGAGAGCTGAGCAAGGAGACCCTCATAAGTCATACTCAGGGTGCTGTAGCCCAATGTGGGCAGCAGCACGTGGGCTGAATGCTTCTGCTTTCTTAAACTTCCTCCACTTCTTTCAGGCTGTGTTCCAGGATTGTGTCTTGTCCCTGGAACTTAAAATAGCCACGAAACAACTTTCTCTGAAGCACCAGAGGAAACCAATAGCTGTCATCTGGCCACATGTGCTGGAATGGCACCTCGTCCAGCTGAAACCACTGGGGCCGCATTTCTGGTGGCAGAAAACAAAAGAACTTTGCACATGGGACTTTCTCATGGATTTTTGCTGCCTACACTGTGAATATTGGTCAACAAGCAGCTTCCCTCTACAGCCCAGCTGCCTTCCTTCTGGGAGCCATTCTAGCATGAATAGTTCTCCGTTTCATAAGAGCAATGCTGTCTCAGAAGAGCGTGCACATCTTTCCTTCCCCCCACCAGCCACCTACCCTCACTTTCTGTTGGCTCTCCATGAAAGTGATCTGCCCGGAAAATGTGAACGTCCATGAGTTCAGAGTTGCCTACAAATTCAAATGTGATCTGCCCCATCTTCTGCAAGGTGTCCACAGTCAGTCCACTCTCCTCCAGGAGCTCCCTGCACAAGAAAAAGACTTCTTTCCATGAAAGTGAGCAGTGGGAGGACAAAAATGCAGTCATTAGCTTTACTCACACATTCAAAACCCTTCCAGTGCACCAAAGGTGAAAGCTGCAGCTGTACAACAGAGCAGGGTTCTGACCTGCACCAAGCCACGAGTCTCCTACACCACAGTGGAGCCAGGTCAGATGGGATCGGGTGTTATTTCAGGCTCCTGAGCCTGGTAAGAAAAGAGTCTATGTTGGAAAGGGAAGATTGAGGAAAATTGATCATTTAGTATAATTTAGTCCTTGCAACATGCAGATCTTTTCTGAGGTGAGTGAGAAGTGGGCAGATGAAGTCGTGTGACTGTAGCTGGGTGTGGCTTCCAAGATACGCCTCATTTAGACAGGCAAAAGGCTTTGCCAACTTCAAGCTAAATCTTTTAGAATTGTGGGGAAGCAGGTAATGAACACCAGAAAGAACATCTATAGTTGCTACACAATCAGCTCCTTCTGAGGCAAACTGAGGCTTACTTAAATTACACTCTCCACAGCACCACTTGCACACAGAACGTTGAGAATTCCGGTTCCCATTCAAATGCAGTGTGAAAAACACAAAGCAATTGTGCAAACTTTGCCTTTCTGCTCCTTGGAAGCACATTGAGCATAACGAGAGGCCAGAAGGCAAGACTTTTAAGAGCACTTGGAGAGCTGTGCCAGCTCTTCCACACACCACCACACACAGCTACTTGAAGCACATTCATTATTTCCTCTCTTTATGCTCTGTGCTCAGGGTTTTTTTTTATTTTACCTCCCTCTAAGAGAAGCAGCACAGCTTGAAGTTAGTCATGGTTTTTCTAATGTACAAAAATAAGGAATATTCTGAAACTGTATCTTTAGTTAAAGTTAATAATTAATGTAGTTGCCTATTTGGCAGTAACAAGAATTTTAAAATGTAATGGAAATGATTTTAAGGCTCCAGCTTTCTTTGGCATTGATTTCATGGATCCCATCTTACACTTCAACTTAATGTCTTAATGTCTTGGCTAATTTTAGTTTATCTTCTGAGAAGCTATCTATGTCTAAAGTAGAGGCAGTTTTCCAGCAATGATTCTAAAAGCCTCCTTTTACAGGCACTGATAATTGAACAACAAAGCACAACACTGCTACAGTTCTCCAGGCAATTTATCCATCAGCTGCTTGGCTCTGTGTGTAGCAAGTGGAAACATTACAGGTGGCAAACTAGAAATAACTCATTCACTAAATACTCCCCTTACAAGATGTGCCACTGAGGACCTGCCCAGGTGCTTGTGGGAATGTGCTGTACCCAGCAGAGGATGGAAACCTTACTGGTACTGGGAACTTTTGTTCATGTTTTGGCTTAATATTTAACTACCTGTGCTGAGAGGACACTTCACACCTGCTGCCTCTGCCAACCCAGCTGAGACCGAGCAATGTGGAACCACAGCCTCGTACCTCAGCTCCCAGTGCAGGGCAGAGGTGGCACAAGGGAAGTTTGATCTGGACTGTGTGATGCTTCCTGTGGGAGAGCTGTGCCCCGAGGCAGCACTGCACCCCCAGTGCTCCAGCCAGGAAGGTGGCCAGCGTGTCCAGCTGGTCCTGGCTCAGAGGACAGCTTCCTGCCCAGCTGACCTCAGCAGGATCTGGTTGTGTCATTCTGGAGTAAACTGGAGGTGAAGGGATGGGGATAGTCCCCAGCAGCAGGTGCTGGCTGTGCTGTGGCATGTTGCTTTGGGATTGATGAAAATGTTAGCTCTTGATGTCTTGTGTGAACAGAAGTTTTGGGGGGCCAGCACAGGTAAACACACCCAGGAAATCCAATGCTACATTAAACCATTAGATTTACCCCACAGTCAGTGGCAGTGTAAGCCTAGAAAATGTTCAGTGACAAAACTTACGTCCCTCCCTCCACTCAGAGGTGATAAATGACACAAAAAGCCATGATGAAGTGTCAGGTACATTAAGGCCACGTGCTGCAGGGAGCACACCTGCACAGAGACCCTTCTGTCCCTGGGCCTAGCTCACCACAGAGCCCTGCGGTTGTGCTGGCACAGCTGAGGAGGCTGTTGTGGGCAGAAGCTGTTGGGTACCAGCAGAACACACCATCACTGATCTTCCTGCAGGTGCAAGGGCAGTTTTGGGCACGTATCAGAAACTGAGGAGATGGCAAAGTATGGCTTTGTATCAGCAACATTCATGTAAAGAACAAGGTACCCAATTTTTAGAGGAGTTTAGCAACTCAGCTGCGATCTGCTACTTTGTTTTAATGACCAGACAGATGAAAGAACTACAAGAGGTCAGTACTAAAGGGTTCAAAAATTACTGTTCTTTTTACTGATGAAATTCAATTCCCCAACTCAGCATTAGCACTTAAAAATGTCACCATACAATCAAACAATAAATTTCTACAGGGCTTTTCATAAGGGCCCCCTAAGAATTTCTGCTATTTTGTCACTACATTTTCATGCAGTACTAAAAAGGCTACTGGAAGGTGGCATCTGTTCAACAGCTTAAAAATTTAAACAATAAGCAGTTTGGCTTATTATTTAAAATAGCTGTAATTCTGCTATATAGCCAAAATTAAACCCTGCACCTCTCTGAAGAGTGCAAGAACCTCCACCCACCACTCACTCATTCTCAGTTTAGATCAGAGTCCAGGAGATGGGAGGGAGGACACAGGAACTTCCAGTTGCTCACAGATTGGATGACAGTTAAAGATTTGCAGATGACAAAGGGGGAGCAATCCTGTTTCTCTGTCCGTGTGGATGATCCCTCATCACCCGTGGAGCAGGTGGCTCATGACTGCAGTGGTGGGTAACACGAGGGTGTCACTGACCAGATGAGCCGTGGTACCTCCACCTGCAGCCCGATGGTCCAACACCTCCACCTGTGTCCCCCTACCTGGCCCAGCCCTCACCTGCGGGCAGCCTCCTCGATGCTCTCCCCGGGCTGCACCTTGCCCCCGAAGCCGTTCCACAGCCCGGCGCCGAACCCGCGCTTCTTCATGCCCAGGAGGACGCGGGACGGCTGCACCACCAGGACGAGGGTGAAGAGTCTGGACGTGTACATGTCTCCTGCGTGAGGGACGAGGAGGGCACGCTGTGCCAAGGGCTCCCGGCACCCCTCAGGGGGGATCCGGGGGGTGCAGACAGCCCCTCGCCCCCAAACACCCAGTACCCCTCCTCAATGCCCGGTCCCTAAAACCTCGGTCCCCCAGTGCCTCCCCCAATACCTAATTCTCTAACGCTCCCACTATTGCTTTCCTGCTACTTCAGCACCCCCTTCCTAAAGTTTGATTCCCCCTTCCCAAATCCTTGTTCCCCCAAAACCCCCTGCCCGAATCCTGACCACCCTTAACACCCTCTCCCACAATCCCTGACTCCCCGCCCCTCTTCCCCAAATCTTTGAT
>VWZW01000753.1:997627-1053517 GCA_013397115.1 Edolisoma coerulescens | reverse complement strand
CCCCCCCCAAATCCTTGTTCCCCCAAAACTCCCTCCCCGAATCCCTTATCACCCTCAGCATCCCCTCCCCGAATCTCTGACTCCCAGCGCCCCTTCCCCAAATACGTGATCCCCATCGCAAATCCCTGACCCCCCTGCACCCCCATCCCTGTCCCCGCGCACCTCAGCCCCACACTCGCGGCTTTCCCGCCGGCCCCGGTGTCCCCCTCAGCCGTGGCCCGTCCCCGCTCTTCCGAGGCGGGGCGGGCTGAGGCGGCCATGGCGGGCTCGGGGCGAGCTGCAGTTGCCGGGGGCAGGTGCGTGGCGGGGCTGCTGAGACGATCCCGGCGCCCACCCGGGGGACGGCGGGGTGTCGTTAGTGCCGGCGCCTGGAGTTTCCCTGGGGAATGGGTTAATGTGCGTTTGGGGTTTGCGGTTGCTGGAAATGCCGTGCGGCGGTTCCGCCCGGGCAGGGGCCGTGGCTGTGGGTTGCTCTGCCTGGAGCCTGGAGGAGCTCGGGCATCCATCCATCCCCCCGTTCCTCCGAAGGGCTCACGGGGGCCGCCAGCCCCGCTGAGGCAGCACGGGACCGTGCTGGGATCACTCTGCTGTGTCTTGTCCTTAAAACACCTGAGCAGAAGCTGGAGTGGGATCTCTTTCCCCCCTTAGCTCAGGGTTACACGTGAGGCCTCATCCAAAACCTGGCTCTGCTGTTGTGGTTGGACCTGATAAGTAAAGGTGCCAAAAATCTCAAATTTGGAGGTTTCTTTTTAGAATCAGAATGGTTTGGGTTGGAAAGGACCTCTGGAGACCATTTAGCCCAACCTCCCTGCCAAGGCAGGGTCACCCGGAGCAGGTGACATAGGAACGTGTCCAGCTGTGTTTCCAATGTCTCCAGCCAGGGACCCTCCACACCCTCCCTGGGCTGCCTGTAGTGGCTGGAACTTATTACTATAGAGACTTTTGAAATGCAGAGTGGTTATTTACTAACTGGTTGACTCGCCTCTCTTCCCTGGCAGCTGTCGGCGTTGGATGAGCAGATGCCTGCACACCACAGTGAGGTTTCTGAGGAAAACTGGAGCCGAGCAGAGGTGGTTGGAGCGGCACTTGAAGGATCCCTTTGTCAAGGCGTCGAAGCAGCAGCATTACCGTTGCCGAAGTGCCTTCAAGTTGCTGGAAATTGATGACAAGCTCTGTGTTCTTCGTCCGGGACTTTCTGTTCTCGACTGTGGAGCAGCACCTGGTGCTTGGAGCCAGGTTGCTGTAGAGAGGGTCAATGCCTTAGGTACTGGTAAGTACAATTTTTTGGCAGGCAAGATGGGGATGATACTCCTCTTGAAGTGTGTGAGAGATCTGTGAAATAGTATGGAATCTAAATCAAAATACTGTGAAATCAAGGAAATATTATGATGGTCACAGTATGAGGAGGGGACATGGGTACTGGCAAGTGCCAGAGTCACTGACAAAGCCATGAAGGGGTGAGCCTAGTAAATCTTCATATGGTCTGGAGAAATTGTGTTTATGAAATAAAACATACCATGTGGTGCTAGTGCTCTGATTAGCTGTTGTGGGTAAGATCCCTTCATCCACCTCTCAAACAGGTGTGACCTCCAGCTATTACCTTGGCTTATCTGAAATATTATTTCCCTTCTTGAAAAATGGAATCAACCGCTGTGCATGGGTTATGTGGGTGAAGCCATTAATATTTGCAAGATAAGGTGTTATGATCTGCACCACTGTCCAGGATTTCTGGACTGTCAGCCTTGAAAGAGCAGCAGAAACCCAAGAAAAATCCCTCTTGCTTATCCAAAGTAGCTGAGTTTTCATGTCTTGAACAGATGAGCTTATGGCCAACGCTCCATGCAGATGCACCCAGCAAACTGCTGGGGAGGAGAAGGCAGCTGTGGCAGGTGATGGATTTTGTTTACTGACTGGCACAGAGCTCATGCAGGTGCAGGTTTTTGCAGCCACCCTGAGTGTTCCCTGTGTCATTCGTCCTTACAGATCCTGCTGTCCCCACCGGCTTCGTGCTTGGCGTTGACCTCCTGCGGATTTCTCCTCTGGAAGGAGCGATTTTCCTGTCGGAGACTGACGTCGCAGACCCCGGCGCGCTGAGCGCCATCCAGAGCCTGCTTCCCTTAGGGAAGGCAGATGTCATCCTGAGTGACATGGCACCCAACGCGACAGGCATTAAAGAACTGGATCATCAGAAGCTGATCAGTCTGTGTTTAGGCCTTCTGGATATATCCCAAAGCATTTTAAAGCCGAAGGGAACGATGCTCTGTAAATTCTGGGATGGATCCGAGGCCCGTCTTCTTCAGAACAGACTGAAGGAGCAATTCCAGGATGTGAGAACTATAAAGCCTCAGGCCAGCCGGAAGGACTCTGCGGAATCTTATTACTTGGCAAGGCTGTACAGAGGGAAATGAAAGTCAAGAACTGCAGATTCTGAGACATTGATTGGAAATCTGAGTTTAGTGGGTGTTTAAAGAAAAATCCCACCACTAAGTAGCAAAAATTTGCTACTCTTCTTGAAGTCCATCAGGCTTTTCAAATGCCTGTGGAGAAAATGGTTGGGAATGGAGAGGAATGGTCTGAAAGGCAACCTCTGGGGCTGGAGTAATAGAAATGAAAATAAAATGCTGATTATATGAATTTTTAATGCGTGCTTGAAAATCGTTGCACCGTTAATGCTGTCATACGTGAGACTGACCGTAAAGGTGATTGTCAGAACGTGAGGGAGCAGCAAGGGGAGTTTGAGCCAATTCAGTGCCTTTTAGAAGCTGGTGCAATTTATTAGCACATGTAAAAATAGATGTTTCTGTGCACATCAGGATGTCCATCCTCATGCGGGATGTGTAACACAGCCATGTGGGAGGCACGGCTGACTCAGGAATGTTCAGCCCCGTGGCTCTGCTGCCTTTCCTGCAGACACAGGTTATATTTAGGAATTGCTGCTTCCCGGCACTCATAAATCCAGTCAATGGCAGTGGGACTGTGTCGTCACCACGCAGATCATCTCCCCACTGTCTTCAGTCATGTTTTAGGTGTGACCAGTGGTATTTCTCATATTTCCGGTGAAAAGACAAGATGTTCCTGAGATCACAGGAGGGAGAATGGCTGAATTGCCGGAAATCTGTTTGCACAAATAAATTTAGCCTCCGCCTTATTTGAAAGTGACAACTTTAATATTAAATAGTGCTCTTGTCAGGTTGAGTGTGGCATGAGTTATAACGAGAGGCAGTTTTTAAGACTCCCAGGCCTGTCTCATCATGAACAGCTCATTTGGGGCGGCTTACAGATTGCTGCCGGAGCAGAAGGGCGCGGGGCGATTTTTGGGGGGGGGCCAGGCCGAGCCGAGCCGGGACCACCACCGCGCCTTGTCGGGGCATTACGGTANCCCGAGCTGCCCCGTGCCTGCCGCGGCCGCTCTCGGTGTTCGCTGCCCGCCGAGGGTCCCCGGGTGCCCTGAGGGAGCCTTGGCCGCGGGGGTTTCTGAACCGGCTCACACACCTGAGTGTCGTCTTAAGTGTTGGTAGGCTTGAGAATGGGCTTGCTGGGGCTACCTGTTGGCAGGTGCATTTGGTACTCCCGTGCTCAGTGTGGGGTTTGGCAGGTCTGTTGCTTCTGCGCTGCTCTTATGCCTCCTCCTCATGCTATAAGTGCAAATAATAACTGCTGCGTAACCCCGAGAGTGCAGGAGGCCCAAGGCAGCCCCAGGTCTCTGTCTGTGGCACAAACCATGTGGATGTTGTGGCTGCCTTTCCTGATCCTCAGCCTTTTTCGGTGTTTCTGAGGATTTATGGAGCGTGCGGTCACTGGAGGGACTCACTCAAGGCTTCCTGGAATCCTCCTTTTCTGAGCTCCATTCTTGATTTATCTTTGGCCTTTTGGTTAGTACCCTTCTGAATTTGAAGGAAGAGTTGCAAAAACTTTTCTGTGAATAATGAGGTGCAGTTTCACTTATACAAGTGATCAGTGGACTTGGGAAGACTTCTTGCTGGAAATTAGAGTCCAAAGTGCTTCTGGGAAACCAAAAGCAAGTTGTGTAGCAGGAAGGGTTTGCTGCTACTGTGGAGTTAGTTGTGCTCCCATCAGCTTCAGAAGTTAGGGGGAAGAACAATGAGTTGGATTTGGTCCAAGAAGAAGAGGCTGCCTTGCATCTTTTTCTCATTTCAGAGACCTACAACTTCAGCCTGGCTGGGGTCATGTTTTCTGGGGATCCCAGCAATGATTTGCAGATTGATTTTACCCTGTAAATGGGAAGACTTTGTTTAGTGTTTCCTCAGGGCAGTGATGGATCCCTCTTTAGCAGAGCAGCTTGCTCAGAATGTTTTGCTGATGATTTTCTGTCCCTTTCCAGAGCCATGGAGGACTTGGAAAATAATACCACTGTCTTCTCCACCCTGAGATCCCTCAACAACTTCATTTCACAGCGTATGGAGGGGGTGTCTGGGCTGGCTACACCAGGATCATCCCAAAGCTCCTTACAGATGCAGTACCAGCAGAGGATGCAGGTGAGGAGTCCTCATCTTGGTGATTCCTGCAGTATCACTTCAGTGTGGTTGTGTGCTCCTTTTGATTCCAGGAGCTGGGAATTTCGTCTGACCATTGTTTCTGAAATTGACGTTCTGAAACTGACACAAACTCAATCAAGGAAGCTTGCTGTCAACATTCCGGAATCTTTTCCAGAATATATTTAATTTTTTTTTTTTCAGTGTCAAACAGATATATTTCTGTTTTGTAAAAGTTTAAGAAAGGTCCTTTGTATTTATTCCCTGCTAGTTGTATCTGTGAACCTGCTCAGGAAATTAAATTGTAAGTTGTTTTCATATTGCTGAACAAAGGAGCTTCATACCTTAACATTTTTCTGGAAAGACACTTTGTTACCTTTTTTCAGGATTTAAAAGCTTCTTTGCCTGGACATATCCAGGAGACTTGCATTGTGCTGTGGCTTTGATATGCAAACCAGCTGTGCTTTCTTATCCACTTCTGTTTGTATCCACCTGGGTTATTTACTTTTTTTTTCTGTTAGCTGCTTCAGGCTCATAAAGCATAAAGTAAATTGACATCTCGGATCCCAGGGACTGTTTATTAGGCTGGAATGAAGTTTCTTTATTCTGTGTCTTAATACGATTTCTATTTCAGCCTCTAGGTACAAAATAAGCTTGGTTTTTTAAAATGTAAATCTGCTTTGCATTTGGAATGTTGACAAAAATTTAAGCGTTTTTTGTCTGTGCTACGTCTCTGGTGGCAGCAGTAATTGGAGGAGACTCTCTCTGGTTAGAGTCTCCATTAACTGTGTGTTGGATGTACATCACCAGGACCTGAGGAATTCTGTTAGTATTGTCTGTGCTTTCAGGTAATTTGAATGAAAAAATGAAGTGTGGTGTTGTACAAGTTGTAGAAAAACGTGTTATTTCGCTCAGCAGTTCCATTTTATTGGGAGCATGATCTGTGCTTCTTGGCTAGCTGCTCTTTTGTGAGGCTTGGGGAGTTCATAATTAACTTTTTAGATAGAGAAGTAGATTTTGTCAGACTACATCTAGGGATTGATTGAGAAATTTCGACTTAAGAACTTGGAATTACTTTCTTTCCAATTCACCTTGGTTTGATGTGGGTTTCTGAGCATAGTGTTGAACTCTTGGTTTCCCCCCCTGCAGCTGGTGTGAGAAGTACCCCAAATTTGGTGATAGTTTGTAAAATGGCAAATTAATGTCAGCTGAGCAGCACGGGGTGGGAGGCACGATGGTGTTGCTGTGCTGTTAATGGTGTGCAATGTCCCTTTTCACACATGACCTGGCCAGCTGGAAGAACAAGCTGGGCAGATCCACTCCAAATCCCAGCTGCTGCAGGTGGAACGGGAGAAGATGCAGATGGAGCTGAGCCACAAACGAGCTCGCATCGAGCTGGAGAAGGCAGCTAATGCCAATGCCAGGAACTATGAGGTGAGGGGGATGTCTGCACATGGCTTGGGATCGTTGGCCTAAGCCAGAACACATGGAGAGCATTTACATCAGTGTTTTGGTTCAGGGATGTGCTCTCCACTTCTCGCGTGCTGTGCTTTGGCTTGCAGTAGGCTCAGAATGTGTATGGTTACTCTTTTTTTGGAGTGAAACTAAACTGAAAGTTGCACTCCAGGAGCATGCCTGGTGTTCTCCAGCTGCTAATGGATACTGTCTTCAGAGCAGGACTTCAGTGAATCTGGAATGCATTTGCTGTGTTTGCATTTACTGCAGGTGTGGGTGTCAAGTTGCCAGCACCAACAGGTCTGCAGAACTGCTCTGCAGATCCCCTCTCAGTCCACTGCACTAACCTGAAATGCTCCTGTGCTAATGTGCACAAGAGTGTGAACCTGAAGCCTCGTTAGGTTGACAGACTGATGATCTGATCACTGGATTCTGTTAGTTTAGCACTGAAGTTGTCATGGGTAGCAATAACAAAAGGGACTTGTTATTTGTTTCTCCCAAAAGTATTTAATCATTTTTCTCCTGTAAGAGTTTAAACTTCTGCTGGCACAATTGCAGGCATTTAGTTTGTGTGACTGTAATTAATTGGAATGGCAGCAGTGCCAGCCATGCAGTGTCACGCAAGAGAGCCTGCACTGATAAAACAGTGAGCCTCACTCAGGGACTAATAGCTTTTATTGGGTTCTGCTTTTCTGCCCACATATGTTTGCTTAATGATATTACTGAAATAAGCTGTAGATCGGTGGCTTTTGTAGCATAATAAAAGTCTTATATGTGGGTGATTATTGAAAAAGAAATCTGTAAAAAATAATAAGTATGTTTTATTGTATTTTATGAGGATGCTGGGTGACAGATTTAGTGTGTGGTTGTGAAATAGGGAGTCAGTGACTAAATTCCTCCTTCCTCTGAAGTCAGGTGATGTGGGATTAAGCCAGGAAGAGTTCAAACTGGAATGTAGCTGAGTCAGTCACAGAAACCCTTGAAATACTGGTACCAAAAAAGGGAGCAGCATTAATCCAGCACTGTGGTAATTACCCTGCTCAGATTCTGTGTTTTTCTGAGTCATGTGGATAAAGGTTTTAGGAACCTCACATTGCTTTGCATAATCCTTGCTTGCTATGCAAATCCATGTCTCGAGTTGCTTTGATTAGCAAAGCAATTTACTATGCATTTTTTCAATAAGTATTAATCAATTTGTGGTAGGAATAAACTGAAATGGTATATGAAAGGCTGTCAGACTGCAAAAATATTTATTGTATTAGTTGATAATATTTTCTTTTAAATGGCCTCGTTTCCAGAAGTTGCAGAGGGAAGTTTTTCTTATTAACCCAACTGTTGAGATCTGAGTTTCTGAAAGTCAATTTCCTGTGCATGGGTCAGCTTTACATTGGAGATTGAATGCTTTCATCTTTGATCTGCTGGAGAGTGTGCAGTGGGGTCTGTGAAGCCACATCTGTGTTCTCATAGACATGTCTTAGTGTAAGAGATTTGGGAGATTTGGTCTCTTAATTTTCCAGCTCCATTTCCCTGGGTAATTCCTTGGGTAATTCCATTGAGTTGCTGCTCATAAGATTTTTGTCCTTGCCAGGTTAAAGCTGTGGTCTGAGTAACTTTGCTTCCTGATGAAGCAATTACCATTGGTGACCATGGTAATGAGGAATGAAGACAGGAGAGGGAAAAAGGCTTCACCTTCCTGCTGCTTTCTTCTTATGTCTCTTTGTGTTTTTTCCCCTGGCAAGCGAGAGGCCGATCGTAACCAGGAGCTGCTCACACGCATAAAGCAGTACCAGGAAAGGGAAACAGAGGCTGAAAATAAACTGAAAGAACAAATGGAGATGAACAAATCGTACAAGAAGAGCATGGAGACAATGAGTAAGAAGCTGCAAGAGAAGGAGAGCAAATTAGCTGAAGCTAATGAAGTAAGAACAGAGTAATTTTTAATCCATCCATAGCTTTAGGTGACTTTGCAGTTCTTGTGACTTGAAAATGCCCTTTTTGATTAAAAAAACCCTCATAGAAAATAACTGGAACACCGTGTTCATCACTTGGAAATGAATAAACCCTGGTGTATGTGTCTTTTCTGTCAAAGTGTAGGACCAAACCAAGCCGAGACACAAGTGAGCAGGTCAGAAGGAGAAGAGATTTTTTAGACAAGCTGATACAGAGAAGGAGAAAAAAAAAATGAGGCAACATACAGCATCTGGGTTCAGAAGTGTGAGGAAAGGGACAGTGATGGAGGAGATAATATGGGAAAGCCTTCAGGGAAGTAGGGAGAACAGTAGAGTGGATGAGACCAACGTTATGAACAAAGTGTGTCTTCCTGAAGTGTCTTAAATGCCTGTGCATTCTACTGCAGAATGAATGCTTGGGTAACAGTTTCAGTTCATTTGGATGCCCAGACCATCTTCTCAACCTTCTCAGATATCATTACAGTTTTCTGTTTAATTTGGTTTCCTGCACCAGTTGTGGAACAGCAAGCACTAAGTCCTTAAGCCCTGCTCTTGCCTAGGTATCACTGGAGATGTAGCTATGTGATAAAGCAGGTAAACAGATTTCATGTTCCAGTTATCAGTGGTTAAAACGAGGGAGACAGGGATGGCACATAAGACAAACTAAACCCACCTAAAAGATGTGTGCTGCAGTTCTGTGTTTGTGTTCTTTTATTTCCATCTCCATCAGTATCAAGATGAGAACCCTACTTGTCTCTCTGTCTAGAAGACAGCCTACATATGTAATGCTTTGAGATATTTCTCTTTTTCTCTGTTACAGGGAAGCTGAGTAATGGCTATTGGAAACAAACCTGTGAGCTTTTCTTTAGAGTTAAAACATTTAGGAAAAAAATCATCTAACTTTAAAGTTTGATATTTTTCATGCCAGTTTGAGGTCACCCATTTAAGAGATAATGTAAATGACAATTTGGATGGCAAATGAAAGTGCAAAATTATTTTCTCTTGCCTTTGTTTGAGGTAGGTTTGCAGGTCTGAGGGTTTGCAAGAGTGTGGGATTGTTTCTAAGATCATGTTAGTACTTCTTAGTTGGAAATTATTTCTATCAGCGTCCGTAATATCCAGCTTGGAGAGTCACAGCCTTGTGTGCTTATGCTTTTTTTTTTTCCCCATTAATTCAGACAATCACTGTATTAAAAGGGAAAATATCAGAGCTGCAATGGAATATAATGAACCAAGAAATGCAGATGACAAGCCAAGACTCTCAGAAGCAGGAATTGATGGAGCAGCTGGATGTTGAAAAAAAGTAAGCAAGGGATGAATGACTGTAGGGAGAAAAAGGCAAACAGAACTTCAGTCTTGTGCAGCTGTCATCACTCAGAAAACTTTCAGTGGTGTTTGATTTCTGCTCTTCAAAGGGGTTCTTTGATCTGGGTGTGCAGGTTATAACTGATGTTTGAAAACAGGTCTGAGGTGCAATTTTAATTGTACCTTGAGGAAAAAAAACCACAAACTTGAGCTTTAAATCTTAGTGATGTTTCTTGTTCCTGGTGGACAGTTGACAGAAGACACATGGGTGGGAAAGGCTGAGCTGAACTTTATGGACTGAACAGAACAAAAATATCAAACCTTAAATCATAGTGGAGGGGTAATTGAAAGTTATGAGTATATTTTTCCTTGCTTGCTAACTTCAACTCTTCAATTTCAAAGTTTCGAAGTTTTGTTTACTCTGTATACTTGTTGTTTTCAGAGTTAAAGTGGCTTGATTTTTGTATTTTTCTCAATATACATCTTTTTATTAAAATGAATGGATATTTTTATCTCTAAATTACGGGGAGCTGATATGAGTGTGAAACTGAAGGAGAAAATGTTATATAAGACTAACATTGACTTTGTTAGTGCTTTGTCAGAGACTTCTGAGTGTGGGTTTTTTCTGGTACCTGATTTCTGGGTGCTCAAGTGCCTCTTGTGTCTTCATCTAACAGGAAATGGCAGGAGGCAAGTCAGCAAATCCAGACACTGCAAGCAAGCCAGTCCTTACTGGCAGAATATGAACAGAAGATTAAGGTAAGAAACTTTGTGACCTATATCAAGCTTTAGATTTTAATTCCTTCAGTGGAAGAACAGAATGCTGCTTTTTAAAAAAATTGGCTGTTGCAGAAGTAAAAGGTTAGTTTGTCATATAAGTACCTGAGTTGGCTGCTAGCAAGAGTTGAGGTTGGGTGGACCAGGCTATCTACAATTAGCTGTAACATGACACTTTGCCTTTGTTGTATCAACTGATTGGGAAAAACCCATGCTTTCTCTATAGAAAGGTGATTTATATCCTTATGCAGTGCTCTTTTTGGTGTTGTGCCACAGCACAAATTTGTTCTGCAAAAGATTGCTTCTAGAGTGATCTTTTTTCAAATGGTGCATGATGAGCCCAGCAGCTACAGTTATTTTCTGCTTCCCAGAAAATCCTTCCTCTGCAGTTGTGTTTAGAAAGTGCAATTACTTGTAAAGCTTTCAAAACCACACTAAGTTAAATGTGAGTATAGAGATGCTTTATGATCTTCCATATTAGCTTTGTAGGTTGGTGGGAGTGTATCTTTTTCATTTGTTTTGTCGTCCTGGCAGAGGTAGATGTGGAGAGTTTGGTTTGAGCAGTGCTGACAGTGGCATTGCCTTGCTGTAAAACCAGCCTGATTGCCAGCAAGAGGAGACTTTCTCCATTGAAAAGAAAGGATGGAAAACAGGATAGAAGTCTGCAACACAGGCCTTACTAATTTGTTTTTTTAGTGGAAAAAACCCCCAGCATTTACCATGATGTTAAAATGCACGTTTGTGTTTCTTTCTATACCTGATTCTTGCAGGCCATTCAAATGCCTCTCTCTGCACTTCATTGATGGAGGGATAGAGGGCAAGAAAATCACAGATTTGGTTCAGTTGATAGAAGAAGATCATTTTAATGAGCAACTGAGTGTTTTTTTTGTTATGAACTTGGGGTAAGCAAGTGTAGAGAAGAGGCCAGCCCAGGTGTGACAAGTTCAACAAGAGTCATCCCTGCTTTGAGCATGGATTGGACCCCGTGACCTCCTGAGTTCCCTTCCAGCTTCATTCAAGTCCTTGATTTGAGCTTAAAAAGAACAGTGCAGAAATAGCTCTTACAAATTCCAACTTATTCATTGCTGTCCTGTTCTCATCCCATGTTTTCCAGGATTTGGAGCAGAAGTTGTCCCAGCAGGAACATGATGCTCTAATTGTCAAGAACATGAAGGCAGAACTGGCTCGTTTCCCAAAAATGGAGCGTGAATTGCGCCAGCTCAGGGAGGAAAATGCCTACTTCAGGTGAAAAAAGGGTTCAGTTGTTGAGGGTTGTGTCCTTCTGTACCTGCTGCAGCTGCACTATCTGCACTTTCACATCCCTCTTTAGGGTTTCCACATGGGATAGTTCAGAAGGAAGTTAAAGCATTACGTATAAATACCGCATATGAATCGAGCGGTGTTGAGGTGGTTACTAGATGAGAGGATGTGACAAGATCTGAGGAATCTTGAACACAAGAGCCTCAGGATGTGCATTGATTGTTCTGGGTGGTGATTTCAGTTTGTTAGAACAAAATTCAATGTTTAAAGGTAGTGATAAACTCCATACAGCTTGGGGAAGTAATTTCCTGTAGGGAAAAGAGGCAGCTGAACGTTTCTTTAATAACTGGTTTTGCTTAGCTATTGTTACCACTATTTTAAAGGCCTGTTGTTCCAGAATAGTGTTTAGAAAGTGTTTTGTTTAAATTTCTGAAGCACTCTGATACAGCCCTTGGTAGAGTAGGCTTTCTGGATTTCCAAAGTGGCAATCAATTTGGAAAATTAAGTTCAATGTAATGTGAAATAACTTGCCTTAAAGCTCTTTTTTTTTTTGTTCTTTGTTGTTGTTTGATTTTTTTTTTAATTATTACAATGAGTCATCTTGCCAGACTTTTTTTTTCCAAAGTTATTTTCCTAGGATTTGGTCTTGTAATTATTTAATTATAGTTTTAAAGTGTTTATCTTGGAATTTTTTCTCATGCTTGTTTTTTGTGCACAGAAATATATCAACAGGTTAAAGGTCGTTTTTTTTTTGTACAATTTTATCTCACCCTTGTACACCTCTGTTGGAGTAAAACCAAGTAGGGCTCCAAAGCCCAGGTCTGTACTGCTTGCTGTGTTCCAGCCAGACTGAACAGCAGAGTTTGGAGTCTTTTGTTACCCTTGTTTTGACAAATAGTAAAGCAGATACAGAGCTTCACTTGTTTGGGTATAATTAGGGTGGTACTTAAAGTAGAAAAAAAATAACTTCAATGAAACTCTTTTTTGTAGCAGTGGCTTTGCAGTGAAGGTTATAGAAGTGAGACAGTTAAATGTCTGTTCAACGTCATGATTCCTTGGGATTCCTGGATATCTGGAAGTTTGTGAAGGGGAGTTGAGTTGCATGATTCTTTAGTAATTGTCTCTCTCTTCACCACAGGGAAATGAAAGAAAACAATGGTTTGCTTAAAGAGGAAGTGGAAGGTCTCCAAAGAAAGCTGGAACGCTATGAGAAAGTCCAAGCACAGCTAGTGACTGTGGAACTGGAAAATGAGGTGAGGAGCTGGGAACATCTGGTGGATGAGCAGAACAGGAGTTTCTTTTATTGCCTGTCCTGACTTTTAGGCTCTTCCTAAAAGAGGATTGTGTTACTTAAGATATGATACCTCTTAATCAATGGGCTCGAACCAGGCGTTCCCAAACTGGAAAGTCAGCATGAGGGGAGTTATGGCAAGGAAGGTGTAAAAGGCAAAAGGATATCTACTGTTCAGGTGGAGATTTAGTGTAAAGAATAATCTCATCGTAGTGTCTATTTTAGCCTTGATGTTTCTCTTTTACCTTTCTTTTGCTGGAAAGGCTTTTTTTGGCATCAAGTTCTGTCCAGACGTGGTGGTGTCAAAGAGGTGTGTGGTAAGAACCTTGATACCCAGGGCTGGAGAGTGACAAACCAAAAGTGCTGGGTAAGGTCAGGAAATCCACAGGAGGAGAAGGAATGACACTGACTTTGAATGGAGGATTATGAGAAAACTCTGGAAAGTGAGCTGTTAGAACATTTGTCTGTGCCTAACTCTGCTTTTAATCTTTACTTTAGAAGCTTCTGGGAAAATTACAAAGCTGGGAGAAACTGGACCAGAGCACTGGCTTAAATATCAGGTATGTGCTCACAGCTCTGGAGGGAAGTAAGGCTTCTAAACCCTTTCCTCTAAGTCTTCTGACTGATCTCTGAAGTGTGTTGGCCATGCTTTCTTGCTATCCCTTCTTCATGTGGAACCTCTTCTAGTACCTTTTATTAAATATATGAGAAAAAAATAAGATACACATTTTTTAAAATAACTTTGGGAACTAACAAATGTTTTTCACCAAATCAGCTTGACCAGTGTCTCTAAAGCCAGGGTTCAGATTTGAATTCTTGAAATTTCTTGTTTCAGCTTCTTGTGTATAGCCGCCTTTTTTTTTTTCAGTTGGAGAATCTGATTACTTAATAAGTGTCTAAGTCTAAGCATTTTAGATGTCCAGAGAAGAGAACGTGTTCTACTTGTGGCAAACTGTTGTAAACATATTTCCTTTGAAATCTGGATATCAAAATCAGCTGCTAGATCATGTTGTGACTTCTCTAATGCAGCTGAAGAAATGTTGTTATTTTAGTTATTTTGTCAAACCCACCCCTCAGTTGTGTTTTGTAACACCAGCTGGTCTGTGTGCTGGTACTTAACAGCTCCTCCTGACATCTGGAGCAGTGAACCAGATTTTTTAAGGTTCCTGTGTATGTGGAATAAAAAGGAGCTGGAAATAATGCAATTTCTGATAATTTTCTTCTGCTGCAGAAGGTGCTCTGTCTATATATGAATCTTTTGTGTGCCATGTTTTAACACTGCTTTATTTTCTCTGAATATTTACAATGTTATTACTTTGTATTACTTCTGAATATTTACAATGTTATTTACAATGTTACTAGAAAAGGAGATGTTTCTTTGTAAGTAGCTGTTTGAAATGAGCACTGATCACCTTTCACGCTGGGTCAAAGCTGAATCCTGCCCAGCACAGCCTCATCTTGCCAGTTGTTTCTTCATTCCATTCATTCCACATACCCAACCACAGAGCTGTGGGAATGTCTGCACACTGCTGGGATTGTTTAGAAGCAGGAATATTTGGGTATGCACATATGGTTTGGACACATCACTGCTTCTTGTAAAAGATACTTGTGTTCCAACTTGGGAAAGCCCCCTTAATTTTCTCACTGTTCTCTGTTTAATGAGGATAACGAACCTTTTCCAGAGGCATGCCAGTAGGTAGCATGCTTGAGGTTCTCTCCTTCATCTGCTGAGGATCCATACATTTAGATGAAGAAGGAATTAGGCTAAGTCTTCTATGGTAAGGTATGGGCAGAAATTGTAGGAATCCTTTTCACAAAACCTTTTGGAGTAAAAGCTTTTTACTTACCTCAAGCTGTTAAAGGTTTAACGAGGTAATTTCACAGTGGGAGAGAAATGGAACCAAGTGATTCTGCCTGTTGAAGTCTAATAACTCCTTCATTTAAAATCAGAATATTCACTGTGAAGTGCTAGTTTTGTGATTGGGCCATATTGTTTAGTGCTATTAATGGCACCTTCTCCTCCAGAAAGGGGAATTGCTCTTGAGAAAGATCATCTTTTCATGCAATTGAGGCAAGTGGGACTGGATGATTTTCCCCTCCCTCCCTTATTGTTCTTTTTTTTTTTCTTTCTCAGGCTTCTTACAGCATGAATTACATTAATTTTTGGTCAGGGTGATGAAGATGATGAGAGATCATTGTCCTGGTTGGATCCTGGAGAATGCTGTTGGTGAAAGTTTGAGAAGAGTTAATTGCCCATCTCATAGTAGAAAAGAAACAGGAACAAGCTGGCTGATTGTCCCAAAGAGCCAGAGCAATGTTCTGTTTGCTAATAACTAGATAAGAAAGGGAAAAGGGAATAAATTAGGATTTCTCATCTTTTCTTATCAGGTTCTTCATTGCTGCAGAGGATGTAAGGGAAGTGCATGCAGCGTGTGGCGTTTTAGGAGAGGATGATTTTTCATTTCCTCCAGCACTTCCACAGGGCTTGTTCAGTGTCTACTCTCAGTGGTTTCTGTTCACTGATTGCCTGCTCCCAGCAGGCTTTTTGTCAGATTGGCTTATGATCAGCCCTTGCAGTGTAATTTTATGTAATAATACTTGGGAAGGAGGTGCAGCTTTCAGGAGTGTAGTGGTAATCCTACTGTTTTTAGTACTGGTCTCTTTCTGGTGACAATGGGAGAGTGTTTATAATGCTTCACCTTGTGGGGGGAAAACAAGTTCATTAACAGTTGACTCTGGCTAATCTTGTGTTTGCTAGCTCTGGATTCCACTTGTAAGCTCCTGGGCTTTTCTCTCTCTCATAAACAGTGGAAATAAAGACAGCAGTAGCTCTAAAGCAAAATATCCCTCTGCTGCACAGTAGCCAGATAATAAAATAGGATTCATCATATGTGTTATATGTGGTTCATGTGTACACATTATAAATCTGTCTCATCTTTCCTGTGTTCAATTATATGTCCTTTGGATTTCTTGAGCTTCTTACTGCCTACCTTGCAGTATAGTTGGATCTGATTTTTATTGTGGATGTAGGTCTTTTTTGTGTGTTACTGTGATGTGCCATAGGTTTTCATACATTTGTCCTGTGTTGTCCTGGCTTGATATTTCTGCTGTAGAATTGGTTTCAGCTGAAAAGGGAAAAAAGCACAAAATGTTAAAATTCTTGCTCTGGGAGTAGAAAGTCTTATTTATTTTGGAGTGCGCTGTCCTGTAGAAGGATATTTATACACGGCTTTTTTAGGACTGTTATTAGGAAAGGGCTGTGTTGAGAAAACAAGCTTCTTGTACTCTTTCTCTCCAGGATGTGCTGATGTAGTTTGTATTTCTTCAAAATCCAGTATTTGAGTAATTAGGTTGTTGATCATCTTCACTGACGAACCATGTTAATCATGACACGCTCGGTTGTTTTTTCAGCATTGGACTATTAGCTTAGAGATACTTTCCAGGCAGTTCCTCGACTGCCATTAAACAGCTGATATATTTTAACAGAAAAATCCTTCGGGGAGGTTTTGAGTGCCAAAGCAGAGAAGTGCCACGAGATGGCTCCCGTTCTCCTGCGGCGGGAGGGAGCGGCACCGCTCCAGCCTGGGGTTCAGCCCGGATGGATCCACCAGCCTTGGGAAAGGGGCACCTGCTCTCAGGAAAAATCCCAATTCCTGCCGGCAGAACTTTTAAACTCTCTCTAATGCTGCCTGCACGCAGTCTCCTCGCCCAGCACTCAGGGCTGTAACTTGCTATGAAAATGGTTTGTGCAGGTTTCTCTAATGCAATATGAAAGTGTGGTTTTTCTAATTGACTTTCTAAACGTCATGATGACACCACGTATTCTTCATTTTGTCTTGTTTAATGGGAGTTCTTCACAGCCTGGTTCTTTTCTCCCCACCCCAAGCCTTAGAATTGCATTCTCAGAGCAGCACTGTTATTGTTCTGACTTTCCCTTCTGCAGCATGTAGAGGATGCCCAAATAAAAAATGAAGGTTCTTGTTCTGTGAGCTATTAATCTAACTTAGCCTGTTTTGCTGCTGTTTGTCTGAGTTTGGTTGATATTGTTTTTGTCCTCTCATGAATTAGGCAAGTGATTTGCTCTCTGTAAATAGATATACCCTGGAGTACGGAGTGATGCAAAAAGATGTGCATCAGGTATTTGTTAAAGCTGAGGCAGTAACTCAGATACTGAAGGTACTGATAGCCATTGATAGCAGCTGACAAGATTTAATGCTAAATTCGTCTTTGTGTTATTCCATAAGTGGCAGAAGAATGTAAGTTTTGAAAGGTTGAAGTTTGGCTGAAGAGTTATACAATTGGGTGAAGACTGCCAGGTGGGCCACAAACAGCAGCTTCGGAGGAGTTTTAGTCCAACCTTTTTTTCTTTTTTGAGATAATAGATAGTAAAGTATGATGTAGGGTTTGTTTTTGTTTGTTATTTTGCTTGGTGGCTTCTTTTAGTGGAAGTAATGAGTATAAAGTTTTCACATATTCACCCACTGGGCTCAAAGATCCTTGTATATGCAGCAGAATTATTTTATATTGGTGATCAAATATATTGATCATGGCTTATTTAAGTCAGTCTTTCCTTTTTGGAGCACTGTTTTCTGTTCCCAGTGGTACTGTCAGCTCAGGTTTGGTGTTTTTATGTGGGATAAAACAAAAGATTTTGTTCATACGACTTTTCAGAATCATTTCAGTTTTTTCCATCAGGGTCACAGTGGGGATCTCAGCCCTCTTTTTCTGAAGGACCATGGAACACAGTGTGGAAATTAGAGGTGAGGCTGATGTGGCAGAGAGAAGTGTGCTTGGACTCCTGTGTGGGACTCGGAGACTCCGCTCATGGGCTTGGGTGTTCTGAGTCGTGTCCCACTGTGGTTCTGGTGTAAAGCAGGTCTTGGCCCTGGTGTCGATGGTGTGAGGCTGACCCAGAGGCACCTGGGGTTCCCTGGGGTTCCCTGGGTTTGGGGAGTGCCCCCAGAGCCCTTCAGGGTGAACGCAGGGGGCTGCGGCAGCGAGATCTCACGGAGCTGCCGTGGCTGTTTGGGGAGCTCGCTGGCCAGGCCAGGCCTGCCAAGGGAAGTGCACATTTGGCAGGAATTTGGGCCAATGCTGAGGGACCATTTTCCCTTGGTGGAGCTGCCAGCTGCAGACAGCAGACACTGATCTGCTGACCTGTCGCCTCGAGCCAAAGAAGTGAACCTGGTAATGCTGACCTGGTTTTCTTTCTGAAACATCTGTGGGCTGGCTGGCTGACAAATCTTGGGGACTAACTTCCTGCAATGTCTGAGACCAATTAAGAAGAGGAGATGGTGTGAATGTGTATGCATTTCCTCTCTAAGAAAGGGTTTAATTAAGTGGCAAGCATCTCTATTTAGTACAGTGGTTTGCACAGTTGTAATTCGTAATTACCCAGGTGCTACACTCAGTACGGGAAGTCCTTCTATGCACATTCTGCTTTTGGAGCTGGGGGAAGGGAGGAGAGAGGGAGGGAAAGGGGAATCGGATTTCTTGATTCTGCATTTAGTGGTGGATTAGTGCTCTTTTTTTTCAGTGAATAGAAGAAAAAGGAGAATATTGGAGTTCTCTGCTTTCCTTTTTGAATCTTGATTAACTATGCTTAGCTACTGTGCACTCTCTTCCATCCAAGGCATTGAATGTCTTTGCAATAGTGAATGAAGCTCATAATCTTTTCCCTTCTCACAAGGTAGTAATTTGTCTTTCTCTGAATGTCCATTATGAGTAAGTGGTTACTGGTTTAAAAAAAAAAAATCTGTTGACAGATATACAAAGTAGTGCATGTTGAAATAATTTGAATTACTCATGTTACTCTAGTTACTTAATTAACTGCAACCAATCAAGACAAGACTGGGGGTTATTGTTGCTGGTTCCAGTAATGCTGTAATTCTGGCATGCTCATTCCATAGTGGAGCAAATATTTTTATGGAATAGCCTATTGTAGCCCTGTGGCCTGTTGTCATCAAGCAAGAAATCGGTCTAATTAAAGCATTTGGTGCTGGCTGCCCTCTGTAACTGTACCACTGACCTGAACTACAGTGCTTATTTCCCTGTTGGGGAGGGTGAGGAGTTTGGGTTGTCTGGGTTGGCCAGTGGTAGCCCCCAGCTTTAGAGCTGTGTCCCTAATTGGAGGAGCAAATTAGGATTAGCATAGTATGAGGATATTGAAGCTTCGTGTTCTATGTCTTGAGTTTTTTATAAATAGTTGTAATTTATGATCTGTGAACAGACTGAAATTTGCATGACTGCTGTTTACAAGATTCCCAGTGTAAAACAAACTGTCTCCTCACAGTGGGAATTCCCAGGGCATCCAACAGGGAGATAAATGCTGTGTAGGGGGAACAAGTAATTAAAAACCACCACAAACAAGCACCAAAAACCAAAACAACAATAAAAAAGCACTGTGGTTGTTAGAGAAACTTCTGTAGTTATGAGGTCTCATCTTACCTCATGCACAGATTATCTGCTGTTGTCCTGTACAGGCACAGTACTGCATTTTATTGTTCCTTTTTTGCCTCCCATTGAAGTTGAAGGTTTGGGAAATGCTGAAGAATTCCCTCTCTGAAGAGGGCCAATGTATGCAGGTCACTATATTCCCTCAAATCCCTCAGAAGAGGGCTTTCTCCTGGCTTCTGCACAGGGATTAATGTTGAGTGAATTTCCCTTGCATTGTTCTGCCAGGACAAGTTAGTCCCAGTTTAGAGCAGCTCTGCCATTCCTGTCTCACCTGGGGCTTCTGACTCCAATGCCTGTCTTAAAATATTCTGTTCCTACCTGGTACCTTCTGGTTCTGTGAACTCTGCAGCTGAAAGAGGCGTCCCTGCATAGCAAAAAGCAATCTAGAATGGGAAACAGCAATCCCATTCCTGGTCTGTTCCCTCATCAGCTCTCCTGTGTTGGTGCATAAATAATTGTGCTGTTCCAAAGCAGGGCAGGGGACGTGGCAATGAGCAGCCAGGGTTGGAAGGGATGATGAGGGTAATCATTGTGTTTATATAGAAATAAAGGATACGTGCTCAGGATTTGTAGGACTTAGCATGTAGGAAAGATGAAAGCACTGCCTTAGCAGCATTTAACAGCTTCCTGAGGGGGAAGTGCCTGAACAGTTCCAAAAGGGCATCTTTGGCTTTAGAGAGTGAGGTACAGGTTTAAAGAGAAAACTGTTTGTGGTTGTCTTACACTAATTGTGTGTGTGCTGAAGCCACCAATTTTTACCTAGAGAAGTCCTGGAGGAAGCTGTCACCTGTTGAATGTGACATGCAGCATATGCTGGAGTATTGCTCTGAGCTCTTCTGTTCTTCATTATTCTGCTCTCTTATTTTAAAATGTACATTATTCTTCACTTTCCACGCTGCCTTAGGTTTTAGCTTTCCGTGACGGAACACTTACTGTGCCTGGTGGTGAGAAAATGCTCCTTTGTAATCTCACATTCTGAAGCTCCAGGCTTCAGAGCAGTCAGATGCAGTTTTGGGAGACTTCAGTCCATGTTTGGGTGTTGGGATGTTATGTGATGGTGTTGGGTTAAATGTGTTGCTTGGAAGGATGATGTCAAATCCATGCTTTGGTAACCAGAGTTTAGTTTTCTCCCATTCTCATGGGGTTGATCCACTTAAGTTTTAATAAAGCAACCACCTTTCATAGATATCTTAAAGTGTCGTAGGTCTGTGTTTTACAGTTCTTCACTGAAATGTTGGGCAAAACTTCCTGCCAGACTTTCCTATCTGATACTAATTTTCTCCAAAGAATGCTGTACTTATCTCTGATGTTCAAAAATATTAGTGTTCTTTCTCCTTTGCCATTAATGCTTTTATTTCCATTTGAATATATCAGAGTAATAAGTCTGGAGGCTAAAGGAGAGATAGGGAGAGTGTAAAATATAAGGGATGAGCACCTGACATTGAGGCAGAGCGAGGCTGTAATGTATAATCAGATAATCAGAGTGAGAAGTAAGCAAGCTCAGATCAAAAATATATCTGTCCTTGCTTTGCATTTCAAAGCCCTGGGAACAGTTCAAGAGATTGTCTTCCCAGGATCACAGATCTGGCATTCAGGAGACAGAAAAAGCTGTTGAGCAATAGCTCAGCACACTGTCCATCTTCTTTGGTGAAGGATGATTTGAGGGACTTCAGTAGTTTGAGTACAAGAACTGTGTGGAGAGTAATGACATCAAAGAAAAGATGGACTATTCTTACTAGGGGAATAAGTACTTTATTTTGGAAGTGAAGATGCCAATGGACCATTTTTTAATGGAAATTATCACTTCTTTTTCCACTGATTCTTTTAATCAGAATATAGAACATTACCCCAGCTTGAATATGGGGTGCATTCCCCAAACCAATAAACTTAAGGCTCTTTTTTCCTTTAGGAACAGGAGTGGGTTTAGAAAGTTGTCTGCTCCATAGCAGGTGTTTCATTTGCTGTGGGGGACTCACCAGTCAGACACTTCATTTTGAGTTGCTGCTGTGTTTCTTGCCAGTGTTGTTTGACACTGTTGGAAAACAGTTGGGTAGAAGTTGCTTGGCTCCTTGCAGCATGTAGTGACCCATGTTATGTGTAAATGGCTTGAACTTTGCTGCTCACTCTGCTGTGAAGGAGAAGCTTTCAAAAATACAGACACTTATAAAGAGCCACTTTGGTTGCATTAGGCAGCCCTGTTTGCCTTAAAGTGAAATTATCATTTAAATAGCACAGACTAATCAGCGAGGGGATGGTTTGCTCCTGTCAGACAGCTCAAATGCTTGTGCTTGATTTTTATTCAGCCTATCATTTGATCGTTTCCAAAAACCCAATAACCACTATAATCACCAGCTCAGTTTTAATTTTACCTTCCCATTTCCATTTTAGCATCTTTCAGTATTTCAGCTCTAAATTTTCTGCTGGGGCTGTCGACGTGCTTGGCGTCCCCTCTCCCTTAGTTGTGCAGTGTATTATCCCTCACTTACCCCCAAAGTTTTGCTTTTGCAGGGAGACTTTTAAACAAAAATGCCCATCCCATACGTGCATACTGGGGATGGTTTTGTTTTAGCAGAGAAATGCCTTTTTCAAAGCTCTTCTCTAAATGCAGAGGCCTTTTTTGAACAGAAGCAAAACAAAATGCTTCAGTAAGGATTCAAACTCGTGTGTGCTGCTCCCCTGTACTCCTGGGCATGGCCTTTAGCTACAGGGCAAGGAATCTCCCTTCTTCATTGGATCAAGGAATACCAAGATGGATTGTGCCAGACTAATGTAACGGCTTTCTTTGTCTAGAGAATTGATTATCTTATCAAATAAATCACAATAAATCTTATTTCTTTGAACTTCACTGAAACAGGAACTGCTTGGGAAAGTATAAACCATGGGGGAGAAGATGGAAATTAATAGAAGAATTGTAGGATGTATAGGAATTGTTTAAACGGGGATAGATTCAGTGTTGTTGAAAGGAAAATGCAAGGATAAGTAGAATTCCTCAAAGATCAGGCTTAGGGTCTGCTTTATTTAGTATTTCTATTAATGGTTTTGGTGCAAAAATTTGGTGTGTGCTGATAAAACTTGGCTAATGATGCCAAGTTCAGAGGATTCATAAATACACAAAAGCTGGATATGCAGAACTGAGTGACCCTAAGGATTAGAGTGCAGAAATGGGACAAAATTCAATGAAACAAAGCACAATGCTCTGTGGAATTGGGAGCTGAATGCAAACTTCTGTTGGAAAATGTAGCACATGCAGTGGAAAGGACCAGAAGGGCCCTGTGCTTGCTACAATGGCTGTTCATCCTCACACAGAGGATGCACCAGGAGAAGAATTGCCATGGACCTGAAAGTGTTCAAGTGCCTCTGTAGATGGCCTGGGAGATGCTTCTTGGAGTTTTGGTCACCCAGTGTGGAGGAGGATAGTGGGGGATGCAGAAAGTGGCTGCTGGAAGGAGCCTGGGAGCCCACTGAGTGTTGAATGGAGCAGCTTCTGGCAGAGTCTGGTGGGAGATGTAATTGCTGCCAGGAAATTCATGGATAGAAGGGAGGAGAGGGAAGGGGGATCCATGCTGGTGAGAAAAACAACCAGCTGTCCTTAAGACTTGCACTGGCATTTAAATCAAATTGCTGTAACCCTACTGTAACCCTGTTAAAAGGAGGTGGTGACTTTTAGAAAGACTGAAGTTCTGAATGCAGCTTCTAGTGGAGTCAAAGGTATCCAAATTACTGCTCCACAGGGTTATGGAAGAGGTGAGTTCATAATAGCCAAGGACTAGACAGGACCTAAACTATAAGGTTCATTTCAGTCCCACTTTCATGTGAATGTGCCAATCTGTAAGCAGGGAAATGGACTCAAGAATAGGAAGAGGGGACAGTACATTTTAGTTTGGAATTGCAGGCTTTATTTAATTACCAGGGCTCTGAAAACTGGAGGTGGGGAAGGGGGAGTGGGGTTAGTGAGTAAAAGCAGACCATGCCCATCTTTCTGCCCACACAGAACAAAACCTCTGGACAGGGACATGAAGTGTGAGAGCAGCTAACCTTTGTTCATGTTGAGAAATGAGCAGTTTGCTGAAAAATGCACTGAACTATTAAGAAGAGCTTATCTGTCAGCGCTGATAAGACCAAAATACGATTCGTATCATCGGAGCAGCTTTTCTGAGTGTGTTTGGTGCAGGTTATCTTGATGGTGTTTTGAGAATGACTCACTCCTGGTTAGTGCTTAACCTCATCAGTGCCTAGAGCACGGATTCCTGCTTCTGATGGTAGCTGGGAAGGGGCTGCTTAATCATCTGTCTTTGTCATCAGTGCAGTGAGGAGTTCTGTGCTGGATCAGCCAGGAAAGGTCTGATTTTCAGTTTTAATTGTACCTAACAGCCAGCATAGCAACATCAACGTGGGGCAGGGGAAAATTGGAAATGTAGGAACATTTCAGTGCTTCAGTTTTTTAGCATTGTTAAAATGCTGCTGCTCTGACAAGCTTGCTTACATACCCTGTGATGATATTATGTAAGCTTTGCCCTGAAGCTCCAATCTTTCCTCCCTCAGGACTGCTTTCCCAGTGAATATTTTTGATGAAAGTTTGTCTTTACCTGGGCTATATTCTCTTTCCTCACAAGCTACTTTATTAAAGGGAATATCCTTGCAAATATTCCTTTGTCCATGCATTGCTTGGAGAGAGAAGTATTCATGTGGCTTGGAGTAGCAAAAGCACAGCACAATATTTTCAAACATTTCTTAAAGGGCACAGTGAACTTGAAATGTTAGTGAGTTAAAAGATTAATGTGATAAGTGCCTCAAGGTTCTCTTGAACTAGCTGTGATTATGTAAGTGTTGTTTGTTATTTTAAAATAACTCATAGCATGGAAATTAGCATGGTGGATTGGATTATTTACTCATCCATTTCTGGTCAGTGTCAGTGGTATCTTGGGCTAGATAGAAAAATCCAGAGTAACATGCAAGAACTAAAGCAGATTTTTTTTATTAGAATGGAAGTTTGTTAACTCTCATCAGTATGAATTTTACATAAGCGTAAAGATTTTTAGTTGGTGCCCATCCATCCCTTTTACAAAGTAAAAACTCTTACAGATTGGAGCTATTACATGTTATGTGCATAGAATAAATAGAAAAATGTTTTGCTTTCAGCTATAATCGTTCTTATTTGAAACAATATTCAACAAAGTTTTAAGGTATTAGAGAGCAGTGAGCTTCCTAAATTGTTGCTGTTTATATAAATGATGCCTTTTTCTGTTTGGGACAAAATGAAAAGTGTTTTTTGTCTTAACTTACAAAACCCACAGCCTGAAGTGAGCTGCCTGAATGAGAGCAAACACTGCTGGCAAGAGCACTGGGGCTGGGATAATTGGAAAGATTCCCATTTTGGAAGCAAAGATGGGAGGTGTTGGGGGCTGAGTGGGTCCCTGTGTTTGGTGAACACCCAGAATCAGTGTCTGGAGGTTCTTACCAAAGTGCTGACCTGTATACCTGAAATAAGAGCTCAGGGCTCCTGCTTTCGAGTGCAGCTCCCAGTGGGGTTAGAACAGCGTGTAGGAAATGGAGCCAGGCCTGCTCAGCAGAAAGGAGATAAAACATGCCAACTCTCCCACCTAGCCAAGGCAGGTAAGAGGTGGAGGTGCATGGGACCTTCTCTCCCTCCCTGCCACTGATGGAAAATTCTAGGAGTTCATTGGCAAAACGTACTTTTTCAGATAAACTTTGTGCACATATTTTGGTCATCGCCTTGCAGCAAAATGGGTTTTTTTCTAATGAAGTCATGTCCTGCAGAGTGGTGTTCTTGTAAGAGGGTGATACATTTAGAATAGTGTGGTAGAAACCTCTGCAGCAGTGAAGCTGCTCTCAACTTTTGTTGCCTCTTGCTATAAGCAGGAACAGATCTGTCACAGAGCCTAACCTTCCATCATAGGTACAGTTTTGGCTTTTCTAGAAAAGTATTGATGGAGATTTCGAGCATCTCTTCTCTGTTAGTCCCACTTGGACTCAGTCCTTACTCTCTCCTTTTCTCTGCATTATTCTCAACTCTCTTGTCAGCAGAGTTAACAATTTCTATGTCTCTGCAGGGAGTAATGGGCAGCTATTGCAAGAACCATTTTCTGGCACAAGTTGTTCTTGTTGTAATTGCTTTTGAATTCTTATTACTTGTTTAAACTGTCTTCCAGAGATACTCTGATATGAACAGTGTAGTAAAAGGGAAGATAAATCTTTTGGGTAGGAAGAAATATGAAAGTCTGGATTTTCTTGAGTTATTCCCTGCTGACCAAGTTGATTTATTTTCTGTTTTAATGAAACACTCATCCTCTTGCTGTGATACACATCAGGCTCTTCGGTGATGGCTTGAAATCCTGCTAACTTTTCTAAGCAGGGTAGAAATGGGATATCTGGCTTTGACTGAGAATATGCTCAGTATCTGCATCCCCAGTTAGAGAAGTCAGCTGTTCATCCAGTTAAACTGGGACAGCTTTTGGGAATACTTCACAGCTCTGCTCTTGGCTCCGTTAGAAGATGATGCTTTAACCTAGTTACGAGTTTTTTGTGCTCAGTTTTGCTGCTGTGTTTGCAAATGACATTTGACTCGGTGCTCTTTGTGCTCCCAGAGATAAAGCTTTGTGGCTTCAGGTGGTTTTCTGCAAATGTAGCAGCCAAGGTTGATGGCATCAAGCCTATTTTGTGACAAGCCTTTCATTTAGGCCTGATGGTTTCCAGTGTGACTTTGGCAAAGGCATCACCTGCCTTCTGGAGAGCTGGCCCACTTGTCAAGGTCACACAACACCTTTTGGCTCACCTGTCTGCAAGTAGCTGGCAAGGAGAAATGCAATTGGCACTTTGTAATAGCTGATATATTTGCAAGGCTGGCAGAGAGGAAGAGTGAAAAAATTCTCTGAATTATTTTTTTTTCTAATTGAGTAGACATAGGTCTTGGAAATGCACGTGCTCCTGTCTGGATGGCTTGTGACAGCTGCTAAAGATAAACATGCTGTTTCTCAGTGTCATTTGACTGTAGTTAGATAGTTGAAATAGCTTTTTCTTTTCCAGAAATATCCGTGTGGTTTTTGTATTCCGTTCCTTTCAGTGATGGTGTGTCCAGGTCAGCAGATTTTCACAGATTTGTGGAATACCAGATTGGAAGGGACCTTGAGGTTCAGCTTTTCTTGACAAAAGCCTGGTCTGGACAAGATGGCCCAGCACTGGTTCCAGCTGAACCTTAAAAGTGTCCAATGTTGGGGGAAAGTTTAGGTAAACCCTTAACCAATACACATCATGAAAACCTAAACCAGAATGTCTGGCTCTACAGCAAAGTTGAGTGTTTACCAGGAGTGACTTTCATAGTCTGGAACCATTGTGATGTTAAAATAATTAAGTGTCAGACACATCTGATATAGTGTTAAAAGTACTCCATTTTTGTAGTCTAAGGTTATAAGGGCTACAAAACCAATGTTTGGTCCTTCAGAATTCAGAAGAACAGTTACCAAAGTTTTAGCATCTGTATCAGTCCGTGGCTTTTGTCAAGGAGAATGGGATGCATTTGGTATTAAGTTGGGATTCAGTTCTGTGGTGTGACTAAATTGTTACATGGAATTTGATGGAATCACATCTGGCAAGAATCTTGCTGATAGCCTCAAGTTTGGACGTGGGTTTTTGTAGTTTAAAGGAGCTGTCTCTCACTAGGTTGTTTCTTATAATTTTCTGTGCTTAGTAATTTGGAATTGTTAGGTTTGTATATGCTGTCCCCTGCATTTTCCCTCCTTGCTGTGCCAGGGGAGTGGGGACTTAGCTGAAACAAGAAGGAAATAACTACCTTCTCCTCCTCCACACACTGCTGCATTTGTCAGAGGCAGCTCAAGGGCTCAGGTTGTCCTGCTGTTGTGGAGGAGCTGCAATTCTCTTCTGTCTGAACAATAAGCTTTGTATCTGTTTGTACAGTAATGAACTGCTTTTGTTTCCTTCAGGAACCTGCTCTGCTGTCTGGAGCGTTTCCATTTACAGACAACCCTTGCCAAATTAATTTTATTTAATTATCTCCCAGGGCTAAGCTTGAATACATTTTGTGTTAAATTCACCGTTTCTCCCTCTTCTGAACGAATGGACTTAATATCCTTGTTAAAATCTGATTAAAACTAAAATTGAGTTTTTTGAAGTCTGATTATCCCATGAAATGGAATTTTTAAACCTAATTATGAATGGATTTGCATACATTCTTAGCGCCATTGAAAAGAAAGTTGAAATAAATTTATTAATGAAATCTTCCTCTGCTGTCTCTTTGGGCCATGGCGAGTGCTGGAGAGTGAGGGAGAAGGAAGGCAGGCGAGAATGAAAACTCTCCCTCTTTTGAAATATACCCTCTCCCCTCCCAATTAATTCCGGAGCTGTTTTGACCCTGTCTCATTTTTATTCCTCCCTGCCACACAGCCCAATTTAGGTAATTGACGGCCTTTCAGAGGGTAACTACACAGTTGAGCTGGTTTCATGTATTTAAAGCCTTTGTGCTTTCTGAAGGGAGGATGTAGTGGGCAACTTTTGTTTCCCCTATTATGTTCTTTCTCTCTTTCCTGAGGTAGCCCTGACACCTAATCAATAGCCATCTCTCGTTTCTCCTCTCTGAGAGCTGTATATTGGAGCATTTGTTTTAAACCTGCTAAAAAATGGGTAGTTTTACAGACCCTGGCGAATGTGCACGTGGAAATTGGGGTTGTTTATGTAGTTCCCTGGGTTTGCAGCAAAAAGGTTTCTTTGTAGGATATATTTGAATCTCTCAGTACAGGAATTGTGCCTATCCCTTCAGGATTTTGCAAGTCCTCTCTGGGAAAAGGTGTGCCAGTGAAGGATGTGTTTGCTTGTCTGCCTTGGTGCAGAGGGCAGCAGGATGCCTGTGCAGAGAAGTGTTGGTTTCACGTGAAGGCTCCTACTTGTTGAACCTTTCTGTGTGTTTCTTGCACTGATTGAAGAGTTCATCTCCTTACATGAAAAGTACAACTTGAAGATGTGGCTTTTTTATTTTTCTGCCGGTCATCCTCTTACCCAGGCTTACACAGAGCTCTTTGCCTGTTTGAGCATTAGTTACAAAAATTTTTAGCAGTGTCTTCTCTCCGTCATGTGCTGTGTGCAGATTTTTTTTCTTGTTAAAAACATATAGTAAATATGGTAGAAAAAAGGTGTTTTGGCAGTTCAGAAATCCTGGTCTTGATACATGACTCTGCAAAGAGTAAATGCCGAGCATGTGGCCAGGTGTTCTGTAAGCATTTGCATTTGCAAAGTTGCTTTCGAGTACAGAGGGACTTGTTTTCCATAGGCCTTTGTGCTTTCATCTAATCCTGTCTTTGCACAGGTTTAGTACTAAACATACTGGTGGTATCAAGTTCTACAAGAAATGTGGATTTCTGGCACTGTTTCTTTGGGATGCTTCTGAAGTGGGGAGTTCTACGAGAAGCTGTGGCTCAGCAGAGGAAGGAGAGATGAGCTGAGATTGGAGAATACTTTTAGCTGGCATGTGCTCAGGCTATAAACCAAAGTGGTTGAAGTAAATTAAAAATTTTCTTGGTAATGTAACAGGAAAGCTTGAGAATTCAGACAAGCTTTGGAGGAAAGCAGCTGAGTGAGGGAGCTCTGCACCAGGAACTGAAAATTATTTTGTGGTTTAATGGCTGCAGCTTTCATTTGTGCTTTCTGAAACTGTTGCCCAAAGACAAGTTTAGCATCTCAGGTACATAATACTTATTGTATAAATAGGACTCCCTTCTACACTGAGGTTGTAAATGCTTTGCAGTATCTTCCCAATCAAGCTCCAGTGAGATCCGAGGAGTTGGGAATATCTGATGCACCTTTTCCTCAACTGTGGGAGCTGTTGTACAAAGCTGCAGCCGCACCAGCAGCGAGCAGAATCTGAAAGCTGAAGATCCTGTAGAAGCCAGGAGGAGATCTCCAGGAGGGTGGATGTTTTGAAGACTTTGTGAAGGCTTTTCAGTTCTTTTATTCTTGTCTGGTTGGTTCTGCAGCATCCATTCACTAAAAAAAAGAAAAGTAACTGGTTTGTGGGTAGCTCTGTAGTGTAGAGCATGATGAAGCAAGGTCTTGAAAGCGAATGTGAATGAAAGGAAGGATGTGAAAGTGGTATGAGAAAAGTGTGTTTGTTTCTTTTGGCAGAGAGAATAGGAGCTTTCTCTTCTGTGGATACATTTCAAATTTTGACAGTGTTTATCATCTAATCTTATTAGTGCCTCCCCCAGTAGCTTCAGGCATTGAAGGTGTTCAAAGCTGGATGATAGCAGCAAGCCAAGATGAGGTCCAAGTGCTTGTGACCCCAGTGCTGTCCTTGTCTGAATCCCAGTCCCAGGAGCCATGGCAGATACAGGGAAGCCACAATTGCTTTTGGCTGCTCTGAACCCCGTGCTGGATGCAGGTAGCTGAGCTGAGTGTGGGTTTTTGAGAGCAAGCTGGCAAAAGGAGAAGAGTAATTGTTGAAATGCCACTGTTTACATCTGTAATGCAATTACACTTGAGCAGTTCCACTTTCTGTGAACAAGTCTTAAAGTCTGCTTCTATCTCCTTCTGCCATGAATTATTCATTCCTTATGGATGAGGGTGATTGGGGTTTGGCTTTCAGAGGCAGGTTTATTATGCCCACTTAGCTCCAACTGCTTTGCCATGCTCTAAGCCTCAGTTATTTTCCCAGCACCTGTTCTTAGCATTTATTGTTCTTCATGTTAAAACTTTTGGAGTATGTAATTCAGCTCTGGTTTTGGGAGTGGGAGTCTGAGGGGATGGAGTTGGTTTCTTTCTTTTGTTTTTCTTTGCAGCAAGCGCAGGAAGAGCTTTTTATTTAAATCTGTGCTAATTGCTAAGTCTGAGGGTAACTGTTGTGTTATCACCATGTGTCAAAGAACTTGGATGTGAGACACTTTGTATGCGTGGCTGGGGAGCTTTGGATGTTAAGGAAATAAATCAGAATTTCAAAACGAGGTGGGATTGATGTGCTCTGCCCTTCAGGGAGAGTGGTTCTGAGGGCTGGTGAGATTGGGATATCATAACACAGGGGTGCCACCACCTCTGCAGCAACAGTGACGCTCTGGGTTCTTCTCTTCTGACATCTTGTGCCATCTGCTTTGTACTGGGACTGCAGCACTCAGGTCTTGGTGTGTCTCATGTTAGTAGATGCCTAGAGCTGATGTGCTAATGGGCTTCCATAAAACTTTCCATTTTAAATGTTATTTGTCCTTCACTTTGAATATTAAATTTTTAGAAACTTTCCAAAAAAAAAAAAAAAGTATGAGAGAGAATTACTGCATTTGTTTAAAGTTCTGAAAGCTTTTTTTAGCTAAACAGTTCAAAGAGCGCATCTCGCTAATCAGAGGAATATTTTTGCGTCCCCAGGGTGGTCACAGTGTTTTAATTGGAACTCAGGCTTCTTTGAAGTCCTTTTTAATCCTCCCTGAGCTGGGGGAGAGGGTTTGAAGACAGCGCTGTAAATCTGAAATTCCTTCGGTTTATTTACGTGTGTCTGGGGACGTGTGTAATTCGTTTTCCTGGATGAAGCCTGTGGACAGCTGAGTGGGAAATGTGCTTCCTTAGGTGGGGAGGCCTGAGCCAGGGGTGGGGGCTCTGCTCAGTGAGCTCACGGGCTCCTGGATTTGGTAAAACCAGGAACTGAGCAACAGGCTCTGAATGGGAAATGAACTCGGTGGGAAACGATGTGGCAGCTAAACGTGAGGCTAGGCTAAGCAAAAAGCTGGGATTTAAACTCATGTTTTAGGATTAACTGATTAGTAGGGCTTGCAAAAACGGTGTTGCATACTGATATTTGACTTTTACCAGGTAGGAAACAAAAGATTTAGGAGACAGTGCTTATGACTGATGGCTTTAATCATCTATTAAATCAGTGTGGGGTTTCATTTTCTTACACTGGGACTCTCTAATCATATTGCACAGTCTTTCTGCCTCAGTTTCTAAAATTCAGGCCTTGCTTTGGTCTGGTTTCTAGGGATATCTAGTCCTACCTCAGATGTTTTATGCACTTGATGTAACTACCACAAACAGGGCTTCAGTGGCAGCTGATGCCTTTTTTGCCATTTTAATACAAATGCCCTGTAGGAGCCTGTGGCTGCTGACAGCACAAGCATTTTCCTTAGGCATTGTCTAATTTTGTTGTTCTGCTATTGATTTTCATGATAAATATAATCATTTATCAGCTGTGTTTTCTGTACTTCAGTAAGGCTTTTAACCTCTCACATTTGCTGAAACTTGGATGTTTTATGTTCTGCTTCTGGCAGAGGTGGGACATCTGTTGTGCAAAGGTTTGAAATAATCTTTTACTGAATTTGGGTAGTTTTTAATTAATCAAAACAACAGGCTTAACCTCAATTTTCTATCTGAAAGAATAACTTAGAATTCCAGCTGAACATACAAGCAGTATGCTTTTCATTCTTTCTAAAATTGTTACCATAAATTTACCTGTGACTGCTACTGGATTGCTATTAAAAAAAACCCCAGTTAAAATAACTTTTACTGTAGCTTAAAGTTGCAGTTTAAAGTGGCCATTCCTGCCATGAGATTGAATAAGTATGCGATTGTAATCAGAAGTAAATAAGAATAATATATGGGATGTCAAATCACTTTGTATAAAAGTAGTTGAAAATATGGTCTAGACTCTCCCAAGGACCTGTCTCCAGCCATTAATAGTATTTCCTCTTGCTCAAGGTTAGGGGCTTTGTGTTACTGCTGGCTAATATTTTCAGCTGATAAGAGTCTGGGTAAACAACGGGATCAATAAAGATGTTGAAAACAATACAAGGACTTAGGTAAATTAATATTCTGCAAGGATTATCTCAGACAGGTGTCAGAAGAACAAGACCATCAATTCAGTGCAATCTGTAAAATAGTCAAATGTACATAAATTGTCAGTAGCCAGCCTTGGCTGCAGCAGGAGCTGCTCTCCTGCCAGACAGGAGCCCTGGCTAGCTGGAAAAATGATGTCTCTGTGTGGGTAATTTCCATGGGGGTAGAAGTTATGCCAGAAGGGCATGTTGGATACATGCAAATTATATTTAGTTTTAAGTTTTGGAGGATTTTTGTGTCTTGTCCCTGTGTCCCACTCCTCCTTCCTTGAGAAGAAGCTGATGATGTCTATTTCTAGGCTGCTCCAGGTCTCTTCAAATGTCATGAGAGTGACCTTGAAGAAAGGAACCAGCAGAGGTTTGGTAAAATTGTCTGTTTATTTGCATAGATATTCTTGCCTAATTTGAAAGCTAAAGAGTTAAATATTTTTATTTCAGATGCTTCTGTTGTACCCAGCCCTCCCTGCTGGCCCTCAGCTTGGTGAGGAGCAAATCTCTGAATGAGCTTTTATTTAATGACATGAAAGTTAAAAAGAGAAGCTTCTGCCTGATCTTCTGGAAGTTTCATTTATTGCCTTCATTTTTTAGCTGTCAGGGTTCTTTCCCAGTTTTGTATAATCCTGGTAATTGGCCTGGAATGGTTTTCAGGGTTTCTAATGACCCTCTGTTGAATGATATCTCTGTGAAAGATACAACATCTGTCTGTTTGGAGTTTGTTTCCGATGAACATATCCTCGTGTTTCAGTCTGGTTTTCAGATATCAATTTTTTGTTTATTACTATTTACAACTATCCAAATGCCTTGAAAATCTAAGGAGTCTAACCCACAGGGTTAGAATATGTAATTGGTATTCTGCTGTCGTTCTGTTCTTTAGATTGGTTTGATTTGCTCCCACCCTCCTCATGAAGTCTCTTGGCTCCCATGTTCACACTGTCCTCTCAGCCCAACCTCAGATTGCCAAAACAATTGTTCCAACTCCAGTGACAAATAGAAACTATAGGAAAAACAACCCTACTTATGACTCCCTAAAAGAAGTTTTTATTCATTTCGCGGCATTATTTTTCCCTTTAGTTGTTGCTTTTTTCTCAAATTAAGTTCATGATTAGGAAAAAGACTTAAAACAGCTTTTGCTGCTGCTGCAGTAAAATGAAACATGACATTATTGAGTGTGTTTACATCTTGTGCTTGAAGTTTTAAGGGCAGTAGGTAGGAAATTGTGTGCCACAATAATTTCCTTTCAACGTCATCATTAATATATAATTACATTCATGAGATTGTGAATTGAGAAAATACATTTGCTTCTCTAATTGTGAAGATCGTGCTGATATCTCTGTTAGCATGAGAGCAGTACCAGCCATTTTTAAAATCCCTTTTGATCATTTCCAACTTCACTACTTCTGTGTAGTGCTGGTGAATACCTGAAAGGTGCTTTAGAAGTGTGTGTGGTTTTTTCTTTTTCTTCAGTGTCTAATCTGTTGGGTTAAGACCTTAAGAGCTCTTTATTTTCTTGTATAGGAAAAACATAGGACAAAGAATTTCTCACATCTTTGCAGAGACACTCCACGTGTCTTGAGCTGTATGTCAAATGCCTTATTGCTGCCTTATAAATGGTTTCATTTAATGAAGGCCTCTTGATGACTCTGCGAAATTTTTGTTTCACCATGACCTCTCAAAGCTTTAAATTATGTCATGTGATTGAGCATGCAGTGGCAAACCCAAAAGCTGAGTATTTTTATCTTTCAGATCAGCAGGTTTGGTGTTGCTGTGTGTAATTCCCTCTGCCTGAGGTCTCTGAAAGCCTTTCACTTGTAAGGTTCCATTCCACTGTGGAGCGTGTGTTAGTTACCAGGTTTCTGTGGATTCTTCTGTGCTTGCTCTTAGAGCAGTGGTAGGGATGAGAAAGAAGTGTGGACTGGTGAAATGTCTGCCCAATGGTGTTTTTTTTTTCCAAAGTAAGATTAATTTTATCTTGTTGAGCCCTTATCTGTATCTTTAAAGTAGAAATGAGACTTGAACGATGAGTTGTTAAGATGCCATATTGTTAACTTAGGGAGGAAAGAAGCTTTCTTCATTAAAATCCAAAGAAGTCTATTAACTAGAATCTAAGATAGTTTTCTTCCTTTTTTTTCCTCCCCTCTTCAGATTAAGGCTTGATTGGATTAATTGCTAATTTTGCAATTGCTTCAAAAGAGACGTATCAATTGTCTTTAGAATTGTCAAGGCACTTAGAAACACTTAAAATGTTTTCTTACAAATAACTTGTTCTTCTGCTTCAAGTGGTTAATGGGGACATTTGCTTTGGTAAAGAGCAATTGGATTTGTTGATTCTATCTGTACACAAATAAGAGTTCTCTAAATGAAGGGAACCTCCGAGGCTGAGATTGCTTATTGCTTCCACTTACACTGCAGATTTTCTCCATTTGCTTTGTACATAAAATATTAAGCAGCCACTTTGTTGGAGAAACAGTCTCAGGTATACCTTAGTTTTGTGGGTTTGACAGCTCTTAGCACCTTCATTTGAACGAGTAAAGGTTTGTGACTGCTCTCCAAAACATTTTAATCAAAGTGCTACAAAGCACTAAGTGTGTCCTAATTGCCTGGAAACATTGAGGATTTGTTTTTGTGACTAATGTGTGTAGGAGATGCCAGACCATATGGATTAGTTACTGTAGTCAGGAATAGAAAGGGAGGATGTAGGCATGGAGATATGAACAAACAGGGTTATTACCTGGACTGGACCTTGAAGGGGCTTTTCTGCAGGAGAATTGTTGTTGTGAAATTTAACTCTCAGAACGTGCAGTCTGGACACCAGATTTTAGTGGCAATCTTTTCCTCTAGGTGAAGGGGAGCTAAGGAATGTTCCCAGGGAGGGGATGCATATTTTGAGGAGAAAGGGATATTAAGCAGTTTATACCTTTCTCATAACAAACGTGGAGTTAATATGACCAAATTAAACTTTAGGACTCTCTGCTGTATCCTGAGAAGTCTTTGTGAGCTGTTGTGATTACTGTTATTTGTTGAACTTTCTTGCAAGGCAAGTCCTTCCAGGAACTGAGCTGCTTTTGGACTTGGTGAAGCTTCAGAGATAGACAGGAGTCCTGTAAACCAGAGACAGAGGAGTTAAAGCAGTTGAGGAGATCAAATATACAAAGAGGATGTTTGAGACTCACCTCAAGCATACAGGAAAAGACTTATTACAGGCATTCCATGGCCTTTCTAATCATACAGAAATATTTAAAACAACTAAACTGCCTTTCCAGAAATCTTCTCTTGTTGTCATGTTATCATTCTGTTTGTTCTTCAGATGCTGTTGTTTTCCTGCCTAGGAAGAAGATTAAATTATTTTTGTAAAAGCAGAAAAGGTTCTTCTTGGGGAGAGGAGAATTTCAGAATCTTCTTACATTTCCTTATACATAATACAAAACCAGATAAGGAACAAAATAAATATTTTATACTTCTGGGAGATTACCTTTAAAAACAGCCCAAGCCAAAACCCACAAAACCACCTGGAAACTGTTTTTCATAGAAGATAATTAAGCAGATGTGGGCTCCCTTTCTGTGCCTTATTTTCTTAACAAACACTTTAATACAAACGTCTGTCTCTGGTCTTTGTCAGTTAATTATGTTTAAGTGTAAAACTGAAAATACTGTGCCAAAAAGCTGGTAATGTTCCATTTCAATTTAACATGACTTAGTTGAGACAACCAAATCTGTCATTGTATATTCATACTGAGCTAAAACTGTAAAGAGAAATGTTAATTCAGCAGACTTCCAGAAATAAGTAAGTCTGAGTAATTTAGTGTTATAAATGTTGTATTAATTTGGTAGCTTGAATCAAATTTAATTAAACAGAAAGCAGTGAAGAACTCAGTCCTGCAAACACAGTCGATGAAGTGCCTGTTTTTCTCTTTAGTTTTACTTTTGTCTTGCACTTCCATACTTAAATTTTAATGTCTGATCTCTAGCTACCATCAAAACTCTTCCTTTGCTGTGCATTTTGAAACATTTTATAGAAGCAATAAGAAGTTGACATTCTAATAAATTATAAATTAAAAAATTTTTCCTTTAACATTTTCATCTACTTACAGAGTCTTGGTTTAAATGTTACTTCGACAGCGAATTCTCAGTGTGTAACTGTCACAGTTGATACTGAAATGGTAATAGATCCTTAGCTAAGAACAGAGTGTTCCTCCAGATCCTGGGAAATGTCAGTTGTGTGCATTAAAAAAAAAAAAAGTATACAAAATAGCATAAGCCATTTTCCTTAAAAGTTTAAAAAGTGTGACAGTGGGCACTAAAAGTCATTGTATGACTTGGTTGGACATCCCATTGAGTTAATTTTTCACTTCACTTGAATGGTTTTACGTTTTCATCATTCTTAAATTGCTCCTTTTCAAATTATCTGTGCTTCAAAGGAAGGCAGAGAGCTTTGCTTTTGTCCCCCTCCTGCCTTACTGTGCTGTAAACTGCTGGACTAATTTGCTTGTTTGGGGCAAAAGAAAACCTTGTCCAAATTTGGCTTAAATTCAACTGTTTGTTTTTATGAATTTTGCTGAAGGAAAGGGGTTCTCAGGATGGGAAGGTGGGACAGAGGAAGAACGTTCTATCTTTTGGCTCCTTGTGCCTTCCTCAGGAGAAGGGAACTGAAGGCAGTGATTTCATTTGCTCCTGCATTTTGGAAGCCACTTTGTCACTTGTTCATGTGAATTTTATGATTACAGAGCACATGAATCAGTTTTGATAACACACTGCCCTGAGCTGGACCCTTCCATGGGTCCCTTTACAGGTTTTTGCATGGCTGGTGCACACAAGGTGTGGGGTTTTTGGTGGTTCCATGGGCTCTGTTACTCCATGGGGGGAAGGAAGCTGCCTGCAGGTTTGCAGAGCAAACGTAGTGGCAGTGCTCAGCTTTTCAGAAAGGGAGTTCTGGCTCTGTTTGAGTGAGGACAGGGTTTCAAACTTCCCTCAACAAGCCATGGTGATTCCAGTAGTGTTGGAAAGCTGTGTTGTCATAAAGATCCTCTTAAAGCAGATTCCTTGGCTTTCTAATACTGGTTTTGATATCAGCTGTTCCACAGGGAATGGACAGAGCTTAGCAAAATTTACAGACATCAGCCAAGGCTCTCAAGGCCAGAACATGTTGCTGTGTGTTGGGATGCTGACAGATTTTTCTCTTTCCATGGCATTGTTTGCAGAAACTCGTGCAATGAGAGGGTTGGTTACAGCTGGTTGGTGTTTGCAGTGCTTTGGGACTTGACCAGTTCTCTTCAAATTGAAGGCTCTGATTTAATTTCATTGTGCATGCAGCGTCGTTCCTCTGCTTGGATCTGTGGAAATTTGGCTTTTGCCAAAGTGCTGATGCTCAGGGTAGGGTACAGACCTTGGAACCAGGCTTTGAAGCCTCTCAGTAAGGGTGTTTGACAGCAGAGTGCATGCAAAGGTGTCTCTGTCTCTGATCACCTGACATGATTTAGCGTTACAGAAAGTGAACTTTTCTTTACAGGGGATTAATACCCATTGACTTTTCTGTTCTATATCTGTGCTGCTCCACTTAAAAAGAAATAAAATAATAAAAGGTATCTAACACCAATAAAACATCGTCCAGAACTAAGTGTAAACCTAAAGCTGCCAATTGCTGGAACTGAGACTGGGAGCTGATTGTTGGTTTGAATGGCTGAACAGATGAGGATGATTGCTTTTTATTGGAAATCGGTCAGGAGCTATCATTACTAGAAATCTGTGGCTTTTATAGTTCTCTCTCATTTCACTATTGGATTAATTTCAATTCCTGATCTCAGTCCTAATAGATTATGGTATGAATTTCTGAAAAAATTGAGAAAAAAATCAAGGCAGATATACTTTTTTTGTACACTAAAAAAAAAAAAATCTGTGAAGAATCTGTGAAATGATTTCATTGATGCAGGGACCAAACACTGGTGTTGGGGGCTGGCACTCAACATGACCAGAGAGCTGCCTGATACTAACTATCCTTATGATAGTATTTGGGTGATTTATTAGAGGCTTAGAACTGCATTTTTCAGAGCCTTATTGACTTGGCATTACATTGTACAAAGATTTTTCCTGTGGAAATTGGTGTGTCTGCTTACAGCTTCTTTTTGTCAGATTAAGTGTGCCCAGTCCCTTTCCCTGGTGTTTCCTCTGATGCCCAGCCATGAGAAGCTCTCAGTAAAGAGCTGGTGAACTGCTCAAGTTAAGGATCCCTTCAGGCTCAGCTACAGAACTTTGAAATGTTATTTAATTTGAAAATCCAGGTGCATGTTGGCTTAAAATTGACTAGTTTCTGCTGCCAGAATTTTATTTTCAGATATTTTAGCCAAGCCATCTCCAGGTTGTGTCTTGGTTTCTTCTCCTAATTTCCTTGGCTAGTGAGTGTGATGTCCTGTCCTGACTGATTTCTTTGCTGCAATCTGTGTCTCTGTTGTCTGATGGGAGAACACTTCCATCTGTTTTATTGGATATTGACTATTAAGATTTGGATGTAACACAAGTGGTAGTAGAGGCCTCAAAATTTTCTGCTGAGGAAGCACACAGGTTTGCAATTCTGGAAGTGAAACGCAGGAATCTTTCAGCTGAGATTGCCAAAATCCTATCTGCACCAACTCAGTGTTTAACTAATTTTCACTCGACTGGAAGTGACAGATGATTAAAGAGAAAAAGCGATGCCTTTTTTTTGATGTGAGTAGTTGGCTGAAAAATATTTTCATCAGAGAAAGGGCTTCTTTAGTACTAGATTCAGTCAGAATCCAATGATCAAGCTAGAGGCACTTCTCCCTGCTCAGTTTTTGGCGTGGCAGCAGCCTCATTCCAGGTATTCAATAGTGTAGAATCTGACCAGGCCTAGATTCATCTGCCAGCAGCAGTGGAATCTTGACTTGCTTTTTGGGGAACACGATAGATTGTGTCTCTGCAGATTTCACTGCTGCAAAACTGACTTGCCACTTGCTCCCTATGAAAAGCCCTTTCAAGGTCTGGGTCACTCTTCCCCTTTGTGGGTGGTGCATCTTGCTGGAGCACAGGGATGTGTGTACCCAGTACATACAGGGATGCCCTTTCCAGCTTCCTTTCCTTTGGGATGTGTGATAGAGATGCTTCTATTTTAGGGTGGGAAAACCCTTCTGACGGCACAAGACCAATTTTTATTTTTATGACTTTAAGAGAGGCCTCCGAAAGAACAGTTTCCTCCTGCAGAGACTGTTGGTGTGGTCTCTGGAACTGCCAGATTGGAGTTATCTTGATCCCATTCCATTACCTTTAAGCATTTGTCATTGGATTTGATGAAAAAATAAACCTATTTCTGACAACTGCAGAGTTGTTGCTAGCGGAAATCTCTGATCTCTTTGACAAGAAAAGGTTATCAGTGACATCTGAAGTGTTCCCCAGCTCTGAGGGATTTGGTTTTTTTCTCCTGTGGCTCTGGAGTCACGGTGTGTGTGAGGCACTCTGAAGTTGGCTCACTGGTGACTCTGTGGGAACACTGCTGAGTCACCCATGATGTACCTGAACCTCTGCACTCTCAGAGGGTGTTCAGCAGTAGCCAGAGTTGTTGAATTGTACAGTCTGTATTTACATTTATTTCCTCCTTTTCTTACCCTCTTACTACTAACCCTGTGCTCATGCTGTGATTTAGATTTTATGTGAGCTGGCGAGGCTGCAGCTCTGTGTTGTTCTAAGGGACTGCAACAGGTTTGGCCCCAGGAACTGCCTTGGCTGCTTTTGGTGAGACCTGTTTTATGGTTCTGTATGGAATACAGATTTGCAACCAATGATTTGTTAGAAGTTTTTATTTTGTTTTAATTCCGCAGGACACCTGATGACCTCTCGAGGCAAATTGTGGCCCTGCAGCAACGGGAGCTTGCCCTGAAAGAGCAGAACTCCACCTTCATGAACAGGTGAGTGACTCCAGGAGGGGATGCTGGTAGCAAGACTCTGCTATGTTAAACCACAGAGAAAGGAAACAAGGACTGCAAACTGAGAGACCAGCTCTTTATGTTTCCTTGCTGTTCCATGGAGCCTTCTGTGCTGCCTTCTATTCTTTCTCATGTTGATAAAGGGCTTTTTGCTTACTGAAATCCTTGCAGGAAGAAAAAGATGCAGAACTGTGGGTGATGCAGTGAGGAGTTAATCAAGCTTTATGTTATGAGCTACAGTGTTTGCAAGGGGAAGTGAGCTGCTTTCCCAGACCATTTCATCTGGAAAGGGAATGTCACAAAGCAAAATGTGCCAAGTACCCATCTGGGTATGGGAAAGGGAGGAGGGGCTCTGAGAACTGTGATTTGACTGCTAAAAGGACCAGGTTGTAGAGATGGTGGAGGAAAAGGATGTTTGCAGTTCTGGTGGCAAAGTACTGCCAGGCTTTGAGAGGAGCAGTCTGTTTATGGAGTGAGATGCGTGTTGGAAACATGAGGGTGTTTAAACCATTGCCCTCCTGTGGGAGTGAATATGGAATGGGGAAATGAATTTGTCTGCCAGGGCTAAACTTTCCAGACTGCTCTGGTTCCACAGCCTTTCTGAACACGGTTCCACGGCATGCCAGACAGTGCTTCTCACCCTCAGTGCACATATTCTTGCTTCCCTCCCTGTTTAATTCCTCACATTAGGAGCTCTCTGTTCTTGTTCAAAGCAATACATCTGTCTTTCAAAAAGGCCCTGGACTGTTTGCATTGCAGGGTTGTAGCTGCCTTGTCTGAGCAACAGGAGCGTGGAGAATTTCAGCCTTCCGTGTAAAAATGCTGAATTTAAAGCAGTCAAATACCGTGTGATTGAGCCCTGGGTGAGCACGCAGACCTGGGCAGCGTTTCCTGATGTGTCTCCTGAGCTGCATTTTGGTTCAGGAGATGATCGTGTTTTGGGCTCCGCCTTCCTAATGATGGGCAGGATTCAAGCTGGGTGTTAAAAACTTCGCTTGTGCTGCTGCTGTTAACGAAACTGTTTAGTCACTTGTAAAATGGTTAGCTGAGTGTAAATTCCCAGGAGTGAGCCAGCCAAATTGTTTGGTGGTTTTTGCTGTGAAAAATGGGGAAAAAAAACCCAACCCCTCACTAATACAAAAAAGACATTCTGTATATTAAAAATAAACCAAGCAAACCCTCAAATCCACAATTGATTAAATGATCAAATTAAAGAATGATGGTAGTGTTTGAGTTACTGATTTGGGTTGTTTTTTCTTTTAGGCTGCTTTTCACAGCCTCTAAGAAAAGTGCTTTTTCTAAATTTATTAATGGCCAAGGGGAATCGTCTGTTGGAAAAGCAGCTTTTTGGTAGTGCCTGTTTATCTAGATATAGTTGTGCCAATTTAGTTTAAAAATAAAAACATGATTAAAATTACTTTTTGATTTCAAGTTAAATGGGCTGTAAAGCTGCTCAAATTAAAATTCTGACATTTTCCTGATGCAATGCTGTGTGTCATTTCTGAAACTGATAATTTTGACTTTCTTCTATCACATACCTTATTCTGCCTTTAAAAGAAGGCAATAAGATAAATTTTTAAAGACCTTTCAGTACAGGTGATTTGAAAGTTCCCAGCAGAAGGCTTTGAGTTTTTGGAAATAAAACGTTGTTAAGGAAGCAAACCTAATTTTCTCCTTTCCATAAATCTTTTCCAGATTTAGCTGATGGTCTTCTCTTTTTATTTGTTTCATAATTGTGTTCAGGATTGTCTGTGTATTACAGTAACTTAATATGTGATCATGCCTCCCTCTAGTGATGGAGCCCAGCACTTATTCAGCTTTCTATTGTTATTTTTTTCAGCCACAGGTTCTTTTGCCCTTAGTTGAAATATGTTGTCTTTGGTGCTGATAGTGCCATGTTTGATTTACACAGTCAGTGGTTATGTGTCTACAGAGCAATGTGCAGTACAAACACTACAAAATTTGTGTCTACCCTGAAAACCTTGCTAAGTTTTCTCCATTAAAATTAATGAATGGGCAGATGCTTAGGAAAACATCATCAGAAGTTGGCATCTGAATTTATTTTTGTGGCAATGAAGGAGAGAATCACAGATAGTCCTGGCTTACCTGTTGCTACAGTGCAAAACTGTGTTTAGTAGAACAGATCTGAGTGTTATGTTAAAGAGGGTTATGTGGCCCCCTTCCCTACGTGGCAGATATTGAGTGTGCAGTGGATGTGTGTGTGCTCATCACCAAGAATTTAAACACAGGCAGGAGAGTGCCTGGAAGGTGGAGGGGGTTTTTGCAAGCTCATTATTCTCTCTCTGTCTTTACACTGCAATAATCGTGGTTTGTATTCGCAGTGATGCTTTCCCACACTGTTCAGTGACTGTGGTAGACACTTGCCAGCTGCTGTTTCTGCTCCCAGTGTCCTCTAGAATCTAGAACAGGGAGTTCTGGTTGATAAACACACTGGTAAAATCCTCTTCCGAATGGCTTCACTAAAAAGACAATTTATTTTTTCTCATTCCTCCATTCTTGACCTGCTTTCCATTTATTACTATGCATTTTTTGGAGCCAGTGTTTGTGTAATTAAAAAGGCAATAGAGATGATCCCATCATAAAGAGGCAACATCATCACAAACCCACCTTTGCAGTGGTATTTCCCTGAGTGGGGATCCGAGCTGCAATCTGTGTTTTGTGTAGCCTGTGCAATTGCCAGTGTCTCCAGGCCTCCCAGAGATCAAATGATGATGCATATCCTATTTGCTCTATCACTCACATTGGATGCTTTTAGACACAGAACCACAGGACTGAATTTCCTGAGCAGTAGGTTTAAATCAATTTCTTTTAACAGTGATTGTTTACACGTTTGCGTTGTGTAGACTCCCTCGGAGCTCGCTATTTTTGCTAAGGGGAGAAAACCTTCCTGTGGTGCCAGCATGGGGCAAGAGGAGAGGGTCACTTTAGCACTGAGCACATGGGCAGCAACTCGCTTCTCTTGGCAACTTCAGGATGGCTGAGTAATGTAGCTGAAAGTGCCATTAATCGTGCGTGATGGACTCTCAGTGCTGCTTTGGAGTGTGTTGCTAGAAGTCGTATAAATAGAGTAAATTACACTTGCAGCAGCAGCAGCAGCAGGAAGTATTGTGGAGCTTTTTAACTGCGGAGCAAAGATAACAATCCAAAGGTTCAAAAGCTCAAAAGAAGATTGCTCAGGGCCACTTTGATAGCAAGAATTGTACCTGCACTGCTGTTTAGGAAAAGGTGATGAAAGGAAGGTGTTTAATTAGTGGGTGAGTTTAACCATGCAGCCACCATTAGTTAAAGCCCATTTTTCCCCCTGACTGTGAGTGCTGTAGGTGTGGTACACTGAAATGTGTTGATGGTTGTAGTTTGGAATATGGAAAGTCAGCCAAGTGGTTCATAAGCTTTTGTTTTATGGAAAAATGATGTAGCAGTTTACGCTATTTTTTTTAAGTGTGAAAAGCTGCATATTTACTGTGCCTGCTTCCTATCTGCATATTTGGTCTCTCTGGAGAGATTTCCTAAAACAATCCTGGAACAGTATTCTAGAATTTGAACTGTTGTCTTGTGAGATGGCTCACGTGAAGGAGTGATGCTGCTTTATGGCTTGGGCTTTGCTGCACTTCTGAAAGACAGGAAACATGAAAATGGTTACTTGTGGTCCCTCCCAGTTCTACTTTTGCTCCTGTTGTCCGAGGGCAATATTGACTCTGGACCTTGAGATGTCTTGTGGAAAGTCAAATACAAGGAAACATATAAGTGAAGTTGGTTCTGGGCAGGATGAAGGACACCAAGGAAAATGGAGGAGCAGTAAATCCTTGGTTCTGGTGGAGATCCCGGAGCTGATGGCTTGTTCCCATCACCTCATGTCAGAAACCCAGCCATGTGTTTTGACATATTGTTTCATATGGGAAAAGGGACACAGAGAATGTGTTTGAAAAAAGGATTTTCCTACTGCAAGCGCTCACGAAGTTCTGTTAAGAGACATGGTTGTTTACCACCTTTATTCTTATAAATCATGTAAAGCTGATTTACCCAAACAACCTGCCATGTGTGTTGTTGCTTAAAATGAAATAAAACCCCAAACCATTGAAGACCAGGGAATGTAGATTGCAAACTGAACAGAAAATGCTTTAGAGTTGGGCAGCAGGGATTTTTTTTTTAAATAAAAAAAAAAGAATGAGTGATGATAAGCCCAGAACTGTCCATCTTCATAACTGCTGTTAGCTCAGAAGTGTTATCAATCTTTTGCCCAACCTCTCTTTTCCTTGGATGTCCCAATGAGTGTCAGTCACAAAAACAAATAGAGCCTGTCAGACTTCTTCCCCTAATCTTCTGGAAAGTTGGACAGAAGTTTAATTACAGTGAAGTGTCTTTTATCTGACAGAGAAAGCAGTGCTAGCTTTTTAATAGGCTTTATGAGTTATTTTGTGATCAAAAGAGGCACTTAATGTCTAATATAGGACTAGGTAGGGATTTTTTTTTCTTCCTGTGTTCATCTATATGGCACATTGCACCTTGATTTATATGTGGAGGTGTCTGTGTACCTAATACCAGACAAATGTTTATTTACAGTGCTTCAGGGCAATATTAACTGCTGGCAGGTTCTGCATTCATTTCACAGAGTGAGATGATGAAGAAATGACTGTAGGTGCTGCTTTTCCTTTTCTCCAAAATGGATCTTTCCTGCACTTCTGTACCTGAAGGTACTCGATAGTGTCTCATTAAGTGACCAATCTACATATTCATATAGTGAGCTTCTAGAGCAACATCTGGTTATTCATGACTCTAATTAGCTAGTTACAAAGCTTTTCTATTTTTTTTTCTATCAGATAGTTAGCAGAAAATAGGAAGGCAAAAAATAATTTAGCCAAGACGTTGACTTATGCTTCCAATTTGAAAAACATGGGATTTTGCCCAGACCTTTGCTTTTCATGATTGTGCCATTTTTAGTCTGATTTCCTGAGGAAGTGAGGCTTATTACTGTGCTTTGTGTGTGTATGTAGATGAGATTTGTCTGTGCCTACCCTACACTTTTGAACTTGCAAGTTGTGTTCTCTCAAGCTTGGCAGATGGTGGAGGTCTCAAAAATAATGAATTCCAGCACGTTTAAGGGAGTCAGATCTCCCTCTCCAGGAGAGACATCCTGGGGCCATGCCCTGAGGTCATGTCTGGGATCAGAGCCCTGCAAGCAAACAGACCCTTGGGAATGTCCCATTGTCAGGAAGGCTCCTTTGGAGATCAGGCAGCACCGAGGGAGCTCTGTCCTGACACCCTGGCAGCACCACAGTCCATCAGTTCTGCCATTCCATGCTTTCCAAAGGCTCGTGGCATTTGAGAGTACCATGGTAATGTTGTTGGCATCGTTTCCATGCTTTTCATGTTTCGTGTGATTTTGGTATTAGAAAAAGAAGTCTGCTTGAGTCAGGAGTCACCGCTGGAGAGAGAAATCCGTAGGAAACCAGGCAGCTTTGGTTCTTGAGCTCATGGACCTATTCTTTTTCTGTGTTTAAAAAGAAAATATGTAGAAAAAGCCAAAAAAAGCAGCCTAGAGGGGATAGACAAAGCTATAATGATACCATCTTCTCAGCCTGGAGCTCTGTGGAGACTGTAGAGTGCAAAACCAGTACAAATATTAGTACTTGGTTTCTTACCTTTTATTTGACTGTGCTTCTGGGAGAACATTCAAGAATAATCTGTGAGAGCACTCTGTTCAGTGCTCTGATCACTTCTAACGATTAAAAATAAATGAACTGTAGAAGCTCCTTACCTCTGTTCTTAATAGTTCTTCTTGTTCCAGGGTCATGATTGACCCTGGGTGTTCCTACCAACAATGTCCCTGATGTCTCTGCATCTCTTTATTACTGGAATGAGCAATAGCTTTCATTTGTTAGTGCTCATCTGGAGATGCTGATTCAGCATTCCCTTGGTAGCAGTGGGCATTATTGACCAGGAAAATGTGTAAAAATAACCAGCTAATTTGGTAGGGAGCACAGGCTGTTCTTGGTAGTGTGTGGTACAGCAGACGCCGTGTTTGGAGCTGCACTGTAAAAGTTAGGGAAGGAGAAATCTGCCTTGCATCTCTCCTGTGCATGACTCACATCTACACTATAAATCTTTCACTTCTGGGAGATTAAAATTCCTAAAAATTCTAGATGAAATAGATGTATCTTAATACTAGTCCAGAGCTCTCAGAAACCAGAATGAATATTTAGAATTATTGAAGTAATTAGAAGTCAAAACTCATTATCTATTTTCATTATTCTTATTCTTTCCTTCTTAGCAGAGGGATGCTATGATCAAATTAATGATTTACAGGAGGCTGATGGGCAGAGTGCCCCACATCCATGTTATATTTGTGATATGGATACAAAGGGAGGAATTGTAATCTCAGCTGCGCAGTAGGCAGCAGTACAAAAATATTCTACTTTGAAACTAGTAGTATTATGTAAAACCATATATTCAGCCTGCTGCCAAGCTTTGTATAGAGCTCTGGGAATTGTAGTGCTTTAAGATTTCCAGTTCTTAGGGATTTGTCTTTTATTGCCTCTGCAGCGTGGCAGTATGCCTTGAAAAATTTGATGTGAGTTGGAAAGAGTAGGGCCTGTCAGCTTGGTAGTATCTTTGGAATCAGTGCTGAAGTCACCAGGGTGGTTCCATGGATGAGGGAGATGAATGGAGCCCAAGAAGTCTGGGCTCAGTTTCTGGAGTGTTTTCCTGGGTGCTGGGTCTCTTCATACAGTGACAGGAGTTCCTCGCGTTCTCACCTCGTGAATGAAAACAAACAATCTCTGCTCATGTATCCTGCCTACTCTGCACCTCATTGTTTTTAAGGCAAATAAAACACATTGACTCCTGTATATCTACACCTGTTAAGGATTTTTTTGTTCCTTTCTCCCCCAAATACACATCTGTTTCTTCCCATACAGTATCTTAAAATGACCATAGTGACCGTGGCTCCTGAACTGTGTAAGTGTTTCATGAGAAGACATCAACAGTCCAACAAGGCTGTGTTTAACAGTTTTGTCTCTTAATTTGTAATGCTAGAACTGCAATATAGCTTTCCTGAGCAGTCATGGGAAGCCAGAGGAAGAAGATTGGTGGCAGAATGCAGAATGAATTTTCTGTCTTTTTATACTCATTTACTTGAACACCTACTGTAGTTGCTGTAATAACAGGAGTTTCGAAGACTATGGATTTTTCTAAAGTACTTTAGGGTACTGTTGGTATTGTTTATTTTGAGCAGATTGATGAGGACAGCCAGAATACACTGAGACATTTTACCGAGGTAAACGTGAATTCTATGGGATTTTTTAACCTGCTGTGAAATGGTGTCAGTTCAAATACTGCACAGAATATGGTTATGTCTGAAAAATAGATTGTGTGGCCTGGGATGTCTCAATCAGTTGATCATATCTGCACGTACACTTTGTTCAGCTCCATAACTAACTGCTTCTTGAACAATTTCTCATCTGGATCACATCATCTCTACTGCCTGCTGCCTTCAGGCTGCTCTTATTGGTATTTTCATTATGTGTTTAATATTCTTTGTGGCTGCTTGTGAATGTATAGAGCAAAACACTGAAAGTATATCACTGGTGGTGGTGGGAAGGCATTTTTAATTAGTCATAAATATTCTCCTACTGTCAAAGTTTTATCATCTATACAAAAGACATACTGCTTGGAAAGTTTATTCAAGAAGTGAGCTGCTTGTCTTTTTTAGCTGTGTAAGGCAAAAAAAAAACTTGTCATAAATTGCAGTCAACCCCCCTCCCAAAAAGCAGCTTTCTCTTGCTGCTCTGAAAGTTAAATGACTAATGTGCATAATTTATTTGAGCATCTGTGCTAAAAACTTGCATACCAAGTTTTAGTTCAATGTGATCAACAATGGCGAAAATTAGGATTTATCATGGAAATGCTGACGGATGTGAACATGTGTAGGCTAAACCGGTGCCTGACAAACCTTCTTATTGTGCAATGCTAATGGTGAAACACAATTTTTTCTGCTGTAATTGCATTTCCCCCCCCCCTTCGGCTGCTTAATTTTCTCCTTTTCAAAATTCGGTGGTTTTAGCTGCACTTCATATTTGGATTCCTGCTTTTTCTGGAGTCTGCATAAAACCTCCTAAGTTGTCTTGTGATATTTCTAAGCGTAAGATACCCTGAGCTGCCTGGGTGAGCATCGGCATCCCGAGCTCGGGCTGGGGCTTTGCAGTAACTTGCTGAGAACAGGAGATGGTGCCGGCAGCCTTGGCAGCTGCTCTGCCTTCCCTCCCCTCCTCCTTCACCTCCTCTGCCTTGCACAGCCAGGCTGCTGTCACCAGCATTATAAATTCTGGAGCCAATTAGCTAAAAAATGTTACAAGTGAAAGGAAAGAGAAGAAGCTGTGGAACATCTTGATGTGAATATGCCCGTTTCAGAAACTCTTCCTGTGGAGAGCTTGAATCGCAGAATCACAGAATGGGTTGGGTTGGAAGGGACCTTAAAAATCAGCTGCTTCCAACCCATTGCCGTGGGCAGGGATGCCACTCACTATCCCAGGTTGCTCAGGGTCCCACCCAGCCTGGCCTTGAACACTTCCAGGGATGGGACATCCACTGCTTCTCTGGGCAGCCTGTTGCAGTGCTTTACCACCCTCTGAGTAAAGAATTTCTTCCTCACATTTGATCTAAACCTGCCCTCTGTCAGTTTGGAACCATTGCCCCTGCTCTTATCACTTTCTGCACCTTCTTATCACTTTTATACACCTTCTGTATAAAAGATCCCTCTCCCTCCTTTTCCTAAGCCCCCTTTTGGCATCTGAGGGCCACAATAAGGGCTCCCCAAAGCCTTCTCTTCTCCAGGCTGAACAACCCCAGCTCTCTCAGCCTGTCTTTGTAGGAGAGGTGCTCCAGCCCTCAGGGCATCTTCCTGAGCCAGCTGTGCCTTTTTGCTACAGCTCTGGTGCAGCTTTTGGTGAAGCATCAGATACTTCTTACATCTGGTTAAGGAAGGAGTAGTTGGTTTGGAGGAGTCAAGGCAAGGCCTTCTTAGGAAATTGTGCTGATAGAGTCTTATGTTAGATATTGGAAAGATCTTGGCTGTGTTCATGCCTTGCTGGTGCTTCCTCCTTTCTCCGGCCTTGTGCTCAAGATTTCTTATTGAAGGAAATTTATTGAAAAACACCTTTTTTTGTTGTTTAAATTTCAAAAGTCAGACCAATTGCTTCGCTCTTGCATGGGCATCACAGAAGGGAAATGTGTTTATAGTCAGTTCCTCTCTCTGTCTCTCTTTGAAACAGTATTTGGTGTGTTTTCAGGCAGTAGTGCCTCAGCCATGCCCTGTTCTTCAGAAGAAATGCTGACAGTTTCTCAGTGCAGTCATTCTGTTGCAGGAATGTGTCTCTCCTTAGGAAGGAGAGGGGATAGAGTTAGAGGTGGGTTCGGAAGGGATGCATGGCTACTGGTCCAGTTATTTTGTTGCTGGAGACTTGTTTTTGTTTTGCCTTTAAACTGTGGTGGGATGTGACATTCAGAGGGCCTGTTGGGGCTGGATGTGTGGTCAGAAAGAAGGCTGGGGCATGGTGCTCTGTTAGAGTTTAGAACAGTGTTCCAGCAAAATGTAATTTCCTTGTCATATTTTATGTATGGGCTGTTTTTACATATTTTCAATATTTAAAACAATGTCCATATTCATAACTTCTAAAATGTGTTCTCACTGTTAAGAGATGGAAGTCAGTAACAAAAAACACACACACAAAAAAAATCCCATCAAAGCCCCCACAACAACCCCCCCAAGCTTTCCTTTTATTCAAGCAACAACAATCAAATTCTTATGACGGGAATAACTACTGAAGAGGCTCTCTGTTTCTCAGCCAGAGAAAGCTTTTGAAATATTTATGGAAATAAACCAAAATGTGTCCCTTTCTGACTGTACAAATAAGAGATTATCAGATCTAGCCCATGGCAGTTGCAGTACATAGAGTCCAAAGCATCTACAAGTAATAAAATAGAGCGTATGCTTTAAAAAAAGCTGTGAGGTTTTTTTTAATGGGACTCTACTGACAAAGCAGCACATTTCCATGGATTATCCTAATGAAAAAGTCCTTCTTTGTACACCTTGCATTGGAGGTAAAAATTGTTACCGAGACAGTACATTAACTGACCTTCGAAAACCAAAAGTATCATTTATGTTGGTGCATCTCTATCTACTTAAAGAGCCAGGCTGAAGTCACTTTGTAGCTCTTTCTCTTGTAGCTGGGAGTGTGGAGCAGGGCTGCTTTCATCTCCTGTTGAATCCTGTGCCACCAGGGATAGAATTGTAAACCAGGTTGTCTGGCTGTGTCACACTCCCCATTTACTGAGTTGAACTTGCTCATCTGGGTCTTGTGCCTTCCTTTCCATTCTACAAATCTTGCTCTGGTGTGAGAACTGGAGCTCGTTGAAGTCAGAGTGCATTTTGATGGTTCACAGAAGAATCAGCAGAGCCAGGTTTGTAAGGAGAAGTGATACCTTTTATTAGAGCCACTGATAGGATTAGCAGACAGACACACGTGTGGGCACACAGCCAAGGCTCACATCTGATGGAGAAGCAAAAGCCTTTGAGCTAAATGCAGGTTGAGAACAATTGCTCTGAGTTTAACTTGATTAATCAATTGGGCAACTTGAGAGAGGAGGTGGTGGGCACACTTGGGACAGGTATCAGAGGAGATGGAAGGGCTGTTAGCACCCATGAGGAACAGACTGAGCAATTTGTTCTGGTAGCAGGGTTTGGATACTTGGAGAAGACAAACAATCAGTAGAATGAACTTTCTCCTTATAGAAGGAGCTGGAAAGCAAATAGTGTGTGTCACGTTTTTGTTAGAGCCACATCCCAGTAAATCCTGTGCTTCACTGACTCAGCACTGGGGTGTCAGCCTTGCAGTTAAGGGACTAGAACTTCAATTTTATATTAGCCAAAAATATTATTTTCTAACCTGTCAATAAAATAATTTTGCTGTATTGTTTGACTTATCTCCTCTGGGCACTCGGGTGCAGCAGCGAGTCTGAACTGCCAATACAGTGACTGCTGAGTGAGTTTTGCTTTGTTTGTCCAAACACTTTTCAGGATCAAGTCGTTGTTCCCTGAGCCCTGCTGCAAGTTCTGTGGGCTCTGCTGACTCTGGGAAAGGCCAGCTGTAGGTGCCAAATGGGATGTTGGTGCTCGTGGCAAAATCTGTTGTCAGTTTTGAGTAACTGTTTGGACTTAACAGCAGCATAATTAACTTGTTTGGTTTTTTTTAGTTGTGTCCTGTTAATAAAAGTGCACCTGCTGCTGTGTTTCCTTGAATCATGATGTGTAGTTCGTGCACAGCCATGGGTGGTAGGTCTCTACCTCGCCTATTTGAGAGTAACATGATGTCTTTTAACAGTGTCTTTGTCAGATTTTTTCTTTCCTGATTACATCCAAAAGGGGGGAAAAAGTGCTGATAATAACTGTGATTATAAAAACCCGAGTAACAGTAAGATAACCTGGGGCAGAGTAGTGCCTAAAAATACTTGTTGTTTTTAAGCTAATTACATTTTATATTGCCAGTGACCTTTTGGAAACCTTTCATTTGCATGGATTGCTGATGCCTCCAAGGAAATGCCTTTATGCAAAGAGAAGATTCATTCCAGTCTTCTCCTCAGACCAGAATGCAGGTCTGCTCTCTGTAGAATGTGCCCTTTCTCAGAAGGACTTCAGAACAGGCTTGTTCTGAACTGCAGGGAGGGCTTTTCCTGGTGAAGATGAGCACCCAGGCTGTGGCATCTCACCAGGATGCTGCTTGAAGGTGAGGGCTCTGTGTATAAACAAGGATGGGGGACATTCTTGAACTTACAGAAGTATTCATTAATACTTAAAGGTAGAGGAGACTTGAAATTCATTCCGACTCCCTTGGGAAATCTGTGGCTCAGTGGCAGACTTATGAATGATGAACTGTGGGCCATGTTTCAAATGTATGTGTCACATATAAGGCAGAAATTCCTCATTGCAAGCTTTTAATTTGGATTTTTAAATTTTGTGTCAAAGTAATTACTTCACGTCTTCCCTGAAGGAGTGCGAAAGGTCTTGAACTGAACACAGGAGAGTGAGACTGGATGAAGTTTTAGTAGTTTCTCCTTTCCCATCCTCTGGAGACAGTTGTCTGATTCCTGAATGAGAACTGAACAAGAGAGAGCAGAGTCGTTGCAGCTCCAATGGATAATGTAGCTGTCACTGAGGCTGGCAGAAGTTACCGTGTCCTTCTCCTTGCAAACCCAGCAGTCCTGGTCAGACAGCCTCAGACTTCATTGGTTTTGATGTTTTAAAAATAAAGTGAGTGGCATCTTTTGTTAATGTGTTCAGACTTTGAAGGAGTTCCTCTTGTCCTTAAAGAAGTGAATCAAGCCAAGGACTCAGTGTGGATGGTACCATGTTTGATCAGTCAGGCTAATTCTTAATTCATTTTTTTCCACAGCACTTTTAAAGAGTAAGTTCCTTCTCTAGTTCCCTTACTTCAAAGAAGTAGACTACCATCATTGTCTCTGCTGCAAGATATTGAAGCACATTCTTGAAACATGAAAGAGAGAATTGGACATATAAAATCCATGAGAATTGGCTGATTGTTACCAGTACAGAACCATGTACGTATTCCCATACTGGGATTTATGCCACTGAGCACTCCTTGCTGTGTCAGGAGAGGCTTATGTGGAGGTCAGGTGAAGTGCAGAAAATTTGGGACCAACAGAAATCCCGCAGCAGACATGAACCAGGACTTGAAAAAATGCTTTTCTTGGAAGGAGGCTGGTGGTATAAGCAATGTGTGTCTGCTGTGTTTTTACACCTGACCTAGACTGGAGCCTCTCTGAAGTACAGTAAATGTTATTTATGTTCTGCCCAAGTGTGTACAAGGATATGTGTTTCTGCTTGTGGTCAATGATGTGGTGCTTTTTAATGTGTTAAAGCTGCTTCAGGTAAAGAGGATGAGGGAGAGGCTGGATGGAAATTGAGAGACCTCTGTAAGGCAGGACTGCAGAAACATTCAAAACTCAGTGGACCTTTGGAAGCAATTTTGTTCTGGGCTCTGATTTTGACCCAGGACTTGTGTGTAATGTTAAGCAAGTCAGCAATCTCTCCTCTGGCTGGTGGGAGTTAACAAACCTTGTGACAGAATTTACCAGAGCATGTCTTTGTCACTGCTTGTGCAGGGCTTTCTCAAAGAGCAATTCATGTCACTTGCAAATCCTGAGGCTTTTCCCTATGCCCCAAACAGATTTTTTTTAATTCTTCCAAATACAAACCTGAGAGAAAGCCAGTAAATTTTGTTTTGCTTCAATTAGACTTGTATCCCATTCATCAAATAGCATCCTATTAAGAAAACAGTGGGAACCCTCCTAAGGAAGAGAAGAAGCTGGCAGTATTCCCTGGTCCTGGAATAGACCACTGTGCAAAGAGACTCTGCCTTATTCTCCTGTACAGTCCATGCTTGTACTGTTGGAGTGACAGATAAGAAGAGTTGTGAGAACAGCTTTGTTTTGGCACTGCAGCAGGGATTTGTTATGACAGTCAAAGTTTTGCTTTAGTGTGGATCTGCTGGTTTGCCTTACTTATTTTAAAGGTGTGTAGTGAGGAAGGAATGGGGAGCAACCTGTGAGGATGGTGCAAGGTGTGGAGGAGAAGCCGTGCAAGGAGTGGCTGAGGTCTCTTGGTTTGTTCAGCTGGAGAGGAGGAAACTGAGGGGAGACTCACTGGGGCTGCAGCTCCTCCCGAGGGGCAGCGCAGGGACAGCTCCGATCTCTGCTCCCTGACCAGGGACAGGACCTGTGGGAATGGCTGGAGCTGTGTCAGGGGGGTTTAGGTTGGATATCAGGAAAAGGTTCTTCCCCCAGAGGGTGGTCAGGCACTGACCAGGCTCCCCTGGGAATGGTCACGGCCCCAAGGCTGCCAGAGCTCCAGGAATATTTGGATACCGCTCTCAGGCACAGGGTGGGAGTGTTGGGGTGTCTGTGCAGGGCCAGGAGTTGGACTGGATGATCCTTGTCACTCCCTTCCACCTCAGGAGGTTCTATGATTCTAAAAATTACATGTTCCAACCCCATCTTCTGCAGAAAAGGGGTGGAGTGTGAAGAGAAAATGTGTGTCATTACTGCCGAACCAGCTGCAGCTGAGCAAAGCCACCTATGAGAGTAAATCATCAATATTTCAGATCACCACTTTGATAAACAAATTTTAGGAAGTGAGAATGAAAACCTGAGGAAACAATGCAGAAGAGTGAGTCTGTGTGTGTTAATGTCCCTTGAGCCCCTAGCAGGCAGGAGAAAAGGTTGTTAGAATTCTAATTTGATTCAAATTCTTTTTGATTTTGTAGTCCATGCCAACTCTGTGTATATTGTTGCTGGAAAGTGAGCAGAGGATGCTTAAGACTCCTTTGCCTTTATGCTTGGCTAATTTTATGGCCCTCCCATATTTTGTGGCTGTAAATGTTGCAGACTTTATTACATTTAAACTGGTTTTAATATAGTGGGTCATAAAAATTAAGAAACGAGAGGTAGTGTCCACTGCAGTGGTGCATTTAGTTCAGGGAGGATGCTTGCAAGTCACTGAAAGGCTTAAACTACAACTCCAGGATCATCTGCTTAGTGAAGCCAGTGCAGAAATAACAAAACCCAACCTGTCACAGCCGAGAATGAATTTCATTGTTAAAAAAAATTCCTCCTTTTCCTTTCATCTGAGGAGCTGGTTTATGCTTTGAGGCATCGATCCAAATGTGAGGAGAGAAAGGAGGCTGTTTCTTTCCTTTTCATGAAAGGATTCAGCAAGTTCTGTGCACTGTGTAGCTGTACATATATATATATTTAATATATACATGTACAGTATGGTATAGCTGAGACTGTTCCTAGCTGACTGCTGAGGAGCAGCTCTAGTTTATTTGTTAATTGCAATTATTCTATCTGCAACCCATAAGTCTTTATGGTTTCATACATCTGCTTCCAGGAGGTTACTCCTGCTGCATTTAAAAGCTGAAATAGCCTGGGAAGGTAGGCAGTTACTGGGGGATGGCTCCATGGATATGTTTGACATTTCTTAACTGTTGAGCATTTGGCTTTGAATCTTCCTTCAGAGAGTGGCAGGGCTGGTGTCTGATCTCCATATGGGTCACAGCTTCATTTAATACCTTTTGATATTAAAACTGTTTGAGAACTGATGCCCGTGGTTTTGTCTGTTCTGATTTCATCACGGCTCAACAGTTGGTAAATGTTCCTGTAAAATGTTTGTGATGGTTTCTCCAAGTGACAGCTTCAGTTCCCACATCCTGAACTTGTGTCTCAGCAGCTGCTTTACACCAACGTTCACGTTCAGCACAGCCTGGGAGCCACAGAGGAGCCAGAGGCTGAGCACCCTTGCTTGGATCCTTTTATACCATATCACAACAGGGACCATTTGTTTTGCTGCTTCCATTTTAAAAAACCAAACAGAAAGCCCCTTAATCCATCAGAATTATTAGATCTGTTTGCCTGAGATGTCACAAAAGCAGAGTGGGTTGGAACATGGTGTCCATTTGAGGCACAGTTGGCACATTGGAGTCCTCTGCCCACTAACCTGAAACCTCAGTGTAAACTTGAGTGACTCTACAGGCTGGCAGTAATGGCTGTGATAAATCAGTCTGCTTTTTGTTTGTGCAAATGATCTAATGGTCAGAGAACTTGGACACGGAACCACATTAAATAGATTTATTTTAATAATTCCTTTATAGCATCCATTTTATCATTCTGGGAGCCAGTGAAGATTCATTTTGGAGTGTGCAGAACAGGTATCCCATCACTCATTCAGCTTTGTCTGCATCTAAGCAAATATCTGGATAGCTAACTTTTTCATTTTTTAAAAAAACTGCATTAGTTTCCCACTGCTTCTTGATTTCTACAGCAGGAAAAAAAAGAAATTAAAAAAAATTAGAAAGCCCTGCCTTTGTGCATTCCTGTGTGAATTTTGCACTAGGTTCCGTTTGATTTCTTGTACAAAACTTTTAACTGTTATTTGAGAGACAGTGAGAAGGAAATGGTGCCAGATTTGCTGCTCTTTAAAACCTTGAATTTTTCTGTTCTAAAAGCTTGCGCTTTTTTTTTTTTTTTTTGGTGTATGTGTGTGTTTTGTTT